>DWHP01002486.1:0-14412 GCA_018247895.1 Parnassius honrathi
CCCGTGTTCCGCCGCGTATAGAAGTTAAATTCTTTAAGTGCGGGATCCCGCACTTAAAGAAATTAACTTCTATACGCGGCGGAACACGGGTGCCGTTTCATCCGACTACAAAACGACAGGCGTCGCGCAGGCGCACTCGAAAGGGACTGATCTAGCCTCGCTCGCAGCGAGCGGCGCGGGCAACCCTCTCCCCGCTCCCCCGCTATCAAACAGTTTCACCGCTCAAACGAGCGCAAACAGGTTTGAAGCTTACATCCGTCCTGACTAATTATTAATTTATTTCTAGACATTTGGAGGTAAACATGGTCAATGTTAATTAACGTTATATTATATTTTATGTTTTAATTTAGTTCTCCCACACAATGTATATTATTTTTAAAATAAATGACTGACTGTTTAATGATTTCTTATATTTACGCGAACACTACACATTGATTAAAACTACTTTTACGGATTTTATCGCGTCTTATTTATTTTATTTTAATACCCGACGTTCCGGGTGCTTTCCAGCACCCATGGTCATGGGGGCTGAGGTGACTAACGTCCCGATGTCAAAGTTAACCCGGAGTACCTTCAGCCTTTTAATTATTGTCTTTAGTCCGATCTACGCAGAATGAACTAACTGTGTTTAGACTGACTGTTACTAATAATCAATGGCTGAGAGGCATTCTATCTTAGTCCTTTTTATAGGATAGAGTGACAAACGAGCACACAGTCCATCTGATGGTAAGTGATTGCTGTGGCCCATAGACATCTACATCTATACTCGATTACGAACGAAAATGCAGGTGCGTTGTCACCCGTGGGGTCTAAGATGGAATGCCTCGTTTCCAGTAAAAAGGGTCTTCGGTTCGCTACACTCACCACACGAAACACAGCAGCATTAAGCTACTAGTTTACGCTGGTATTCTGTGAGAGCGTGGTCCTTCCGTGGTCGAGCCAACCTATTCGTGCTACAACTACAGTACTAATATAACTGTAGTATAGCTACCACGTAAAAAAATACTTAAAGATGACAACGCACCTGTAGCCTTCTTTGTTTGGCTCCTGGGAGCCTTGTACTGCAGTAGCCGCTTACCAAAATGGGAGCCGTAAGCTTGTTTGTCTATTCAGTTTTAAACAAAAAATAGTATTCTGTGCGAGTGTGGTTCTTTTGCAGGTCATGTCGTTCAGCAGACATAATAAACTGCAGCGTTGCTTTTCTACGTACAAAGTACATAAATAATATAATATGTTGCGAGTTACATAGTATATATTGCGAGTCAATTCACGAACAATGAAAGGAATACCTGTTAAAATTTATGAATGCAAAATATATATTATGTCTAACATCTTTTTACTGGAAACGAGGCATTCCATCTTAGTCCTCACGAAGGACAACGCATCTGCATTTTGATTCGTAATCAATGATAGATGTAGATGTCTAGGGGCCACAGCAACCACGTACCATTAGGTGGACTGTGTACTTGCTTGTCACCCAATCCTATAAAAAAAAATATAACTAAATAATAATACATGATCAAAAGAATTTTGAAAGTGGAGTTCGATCAATATTATATGAGTAACTTCATTATACTCTTACGACTTCTTGTGTATAAAATACTCAAAATTTTATTTCTCCGTTCACTTTATCACTCCAATTTACTTCATCGCAACTCTCGTACAATAAAAGTTACACGATAAAAAATTGTATCGGTATTTGTGTTTTGATGTTAATGTTGTTCACCGATAAAAATGGTATGTATCGGCATGCTGAAGAAGCATTAAGCTGGCGATATCTAAGATCTAACACAATATGAGGAAGAAAGGTTCTCGAGTGGCTGCGTCCTATTACAATCGGAGTGTGGTGTGACAATTTAACGAGTGATGACGTGATGGATGTAGGAGGCTCAGCACAGTGTCGCAACTTTTTGATGGACTTTAACCATGACTATTTGAAATAGTTAACCGTAAAAGTAATAACAATAAAATAAATAGCTACTTACTTGTTTGATCAAAAAATTAGTTTGAATATAGTGTTGGAAATACTGAAATTATCAAACATAATTCATAAAAATCCAAAAACCAAATCATTTAAAAATCTAGGATTTCTTCAGATTTTCAAGCCAAAGCAACTCAGTAGGTGGTTTTAATTGGAAAAAGAACACATACACGAGTAACAAGTACATATTTAATATACATTTTTTACCTTCACGAGGGATTAGGGAAGTAAATATTCAGCCCCTTGAAATATTCGTTTCTTTATAAGTATGACTGCCTCATTAAAAGCCTCTTTTGCTTGTTACTTTTTACTAAAGCCAATAATAAAACTTTTAAGTAATCTTCAATATTATACACTTGAGCCCAATTTATATTATGTAATGATAACAATCCGAAGTAAGAAAGCAAAATTTCTATATTTTACTTTGTACGTCTTTGATATTTTCGATAAGCTTGTGGGTTTGGGTTGAAATTTTTTTAATATCGTGCTATTAAAATTATAATATACTTTCCTTCT
Source organism: Parnassius honrathi (assembly GCA_018247895.1). Lineage (NCBI taxonomy): Eukaryota > Metazoa > Arthropoda > Insecta > Lepidoptera > Papilionidae > Parnassius > Parnassius honrathi. Next base: position 2,498 of record DWHP01002486.1, read on the forward strand.
AAAAGCCTTTGGCTTTCGTAAAGTATGTGTCTAAACCGAACTGGACCCTTTGTTTTAAAAGTGTATGATGGGTAGTGTATAATTAGTATTTTCCGCAAAATATTTAACAATGAAAAAACGTGTTGTAATTATATTATGTTGTACTTTTACTGAAATCTTAAGTAAATAATACTAATATATTATAAGTAATAATAATTATAATACTAAATACATTATGAAATGAAAAATACGTTCACGGGACTAAACTCAGACGATGTCGTTGATGGCATTTCAGGGGTAATTTTGTAGGCTTTCTCTGGGTCGAGACTGTTTTATTTATTTATCTTTATATAAATAATCGTTAGTGCGCCTGTTATTAATCGCGTGACTTTTGAACGACTCGACCTATTGAGATATATATTTACACAATTTGATTGTTTTACCAAAATAATGGTGCATAGCTCTACGCTAGTAGCCGATAAGGAGCACTGTAATTAAGTTACTAACAAATTTTATATTTATATACCAATTAGACGCTCTAGCAGGCCGTAGAAGAGGTTTTTTACACAGACTAGAAAAGTGTTTTAAAAATTGCTTCAGACGCATAAAACTATGTATGGATGGTTTTCTTTTACTATCCATCTATTCTATCTATCTATCTATTCTTATGGATTCGAAAAATACAAATGATTGAAATATTAAATTGATTTATCAAATATTTAAAAAAAATACATATAATACAAGTACAACGGCTATGCAAATAAGAGTAGAAATTACATTGCTGGTGGGGTGAAGAAAGCTTAATACAAAAAACTGACGTACATGCATGACTGTCTGCTACTTTCCCCTATAAAAATATAAAACGGATTTATGTCAGTACTTAAAATATACGATACCCTCCTATTAAAAAAAAAAACTAGCCATTTTAATTTCAAATATGACTCAGTAGTTAATAGAATAGTAAAAAATTGTGTATAATGTTAAGTTTTTATTCCAATGTTTACTTGCATATCACTATGAAACACCACACAAGAAAAGCACTCAAAGAAGACATTCTAGAGGATTGAGCGCATTTTGCTACAACAACAGCAAGAAAGAACAACGTCCATCATGCAAGCAAGAGCATCAACTGCCTGACTGCAAACGGTTTATAGACACCGATCTCAGCGAGCGCTGGGAAATAGCAAAGAAACATCGAATCTGCTTCCGCTGCTTGCGAAGTATGCATCGACGTGGTTCCTGCAGAGCCAACATATGCAGATGGAACAGGAGTGGACACCTATGCCTCGATAGCCGATGTAAAAACCGTCACGCTCATCTATGAGGGACTGGCGGAACTATTGGCTTGGACGTCCCAAGTGGTCAAGTATAAGGTCTAAATGAAACGATCAAGCACGAAAATATCAAGAGGGTCAACATCAAGACATGAGAGAAATGTAGTGATGAAGAATACACTTTACTCGTACATTGTGCGCGTACCGCACGACGCTTGATGTTCACCAAACAGAAAATAGAAAGAAGAGATCTTCAGAACTGCCTTCACCTACGAGAGATGGAAGACCAGTTATTTTCAAGGATGCTTGCCCCCAGATATTAATAGAAGAAAGCAATTGGGAGCTCTTGATGGCACTTACAATAAGAACAGGAAGACAAGATCAGAAGAAGATCAGAAGCATCCTATCCGCAACTAGATTTTACTGGATTTTACACAGATATCGCTCGTCGCACCCGAAACCAGTTGCTTTCTATGGGCACAGCGTTGTGGTGGAGCAAAACAATTCTATTGAAGATATGATGAAGAAGTTATTTGATTTGAAAGCCCTCGGAGTATAGCCAAGAAAACAGAAAAACGATCCAGAAGAGCTCACTATGAAGATCCTACAACAAAAGAGTTGAAGAATAACTGATGGTCGTTTCGAGAATGCTCTTCTGTGGAAAGACGATAGCTTTGAGATCACGAATGACTATGAAGATACATACAGAAGGCTGAGGACACTGTAGGAGAAGCTCAACCATGACCCTGACCTAAAAATGAAGTACGAAGAAAGAATCAACAATCATATCACATCACATCTGGGTAGCAAGAAATCATTACGATTGAAATATTAAATTGATTTATCAAAAATTCAATAAAATTATATTACAAAACAAGTGCAATGCTATCCAAATAAGAATAGAAATTACATTGCTGGTAGGGTGAACAAAGCTTAATACAAAAATAACTGACGGACAAGCATGACTGTCTAAGTAGTAATCATCATCACTGCTATTTTCCCCTACAAAAATAGAACACGGAGTTATGTCGGTATTTTAAATACTCGATCTCCTGTTGTCTATAAGAAAATAGTAATTTTCGTTTTAATTATGACTTCAATAGATTTGGTAATACTAAGACAGTTAAATATGTAGTCGGAAAAAGTTATAAATACGCAAAAATATATAATCTTCTTTGCTAGTCGTGCTTTTCAAGTGACAGTTAAGGATCGAGGTCATTTACGTTCCTGTTATTAGTCGAATCGCATTGTGCACACTTTCTTCTTTAATAAAGCTCGTTTCCTCGGGATAAAATTTCCTCCCGGTATTCCGGCTAATCATATCGTCTCGGTTCTATTGCCAACCGCCACAATCGTCAGTGCTTCTAGAAGTATTGGACATAATGGATGTCGAAGAAGTTGCTGCAATCGTTATTTTTATATTGTGTTTAATAATCAGCGCATTAGCAATCCCATATAGCGAGGCGTTATTTCATTTCAAAAAAATAACTGTCTATATCAAAATTCATGACGCGTGCGCCTTGCATACAGTGTCTAGCATGCCCTATATAGTATATAATCTAAAATTTTTGAGGTCTTATACTTATTGGTACAAATAATGTAGAAACGGTTCGTTTTAATAAAATCGGTTTTATTCTATTTGTTCTTTTATACTTCTCAAGAAAATGTTTAATGCAAATTGTTGAGTTCTTCTTTAGATTCTAACTAATCCATCTGCTTAATTTTAACTAACTAACTTACATATTAAATGGAGAGAGACCAACTTTTTAAAGGCGTACTTAATGGGCGTACTTATTTTCTGATGTAATCAGTCTAGAATTTCCAAAACCATGTAGCCTGAACTATGAAGAACGATTGAACTCGTTGAAGTGAACAGGAATACAGATTTTGTTGCTAGAAGAAGAACGTAGTACGCTATCATGAGATAAGGAGAGATAGTGAAATTTACTCTTAAGATTAGAATGTGAAGATGGGTTATTTAATAAGGAAAAAGTACTAGCAATATTCTGGAATTGCGCTTCTGCCGAATTGTAAGCCAATTTAGCTTAGATCTATATTGCGAAATATGAATAATGAATACTTACGAAGTCTGAAAATAAGTCCTATATAGTTATTGAGAAGGCGTTCTAGCTTGTTCAGAAGATCTTGGATCAGATCTGGGTAACATCTCCATAATCAGTTATGGGTAATATGAGCGGTAGGACAAGCACGCTCTTAGATTTTGTGGTTGGAAAATGTTTTAACGATAGATACAAAACATAATGGTGCAACGACTTTAAAATTCACTTCTGAAATCTGAGTTCTCCAACTCAGCTTGCCGTCGATGTGAAGGCCAAGATTTTTAATATAATTACTGAACCGAATTACAAAATTATCATAATAAATAGGAGCTAAGTCTGCAAGATTAATCTTAGCCAGCATCTTTGGGCTTCTCATTGCTATAGCTTGGCATTTCAAAGGATTGCCCAAAATTCCATAATGGGTAGACCAATCCCCGATACCTAAAAATTTGTCGTTAAGTTTTTGGATCCCATTGTGGATATCCCTAATTTCAGCTTGCACATAAGCTGAAGGTCATCGGCGTACAGATGGTACGAGCGGTCGATAAAGGAGGTAATAAAAGTTTATAAACTATTAAAACATTATAGGAGAAAGAATAGGGCCTTGTGGCATACCTGCATCCACATCAGCCCAAGCTGAGGTCATTTTCCCCACACAGACTGGCTGTTGTCGACCGGATCACTAGTTCCGAAAATAAAAAAAATGAAAAGGAAATAACGTTAAGTTTTTTTCTTATACATTTTTTCACTATCCGTTTATATTACTTATTTTGAACCTCCAATGGAAATTTGTCTGGATATTGCAAAATAGCCCTGTATTTATATAAATTAATTCTCCATATAAAATTTAAATAAGCCAAATTTCACACTCCAGTACGCTTATTCGCCGTAGCAATATATTGTCCTATAGCTTTCAGACAAAAAGTCAAAAACCGATAAAAAATTAATAACATCGAAATAGAGTAAGAGACACAACCATTTTTATTTGAGTACACAGTGTATATTTAAGGCTTTGTAAAAATGCAACACCAATATCGATGACGCATTCCGCAGCTTCACTCTGGGTGCCCACGAGTTCCTACGGAAATTTACGAACGTCACCGCGACGCATCCACGAGGCTTTACAAACAGCGTCACGGCCGGCCAACGGACATTCGATCGCTAGACCAGTCAGAGTGCTATAACCCCGCAGTCCACTGTCGATCACAGGCTCTTGCTGTTCGATAGCCTCGTTGTCTTTCCTAGTCTCATTTAGGAATGCATTGGAGAGCGATAGCCACGTAGTCCTCTTCACCTCCTCGAGTAGAGTTGAATATGTATATCAATCATTTTATGTATGTTATTGAAAGTCTACGAAATAAATCAACATAACTGCCAAAGGGCCTTTAATTTCTACACTTGCAACCCTACATTAGTGCCCAACTACCCAATTATTTTGAATAATATTTGGAAACATCAAACTACCTACATAAAATAACAGATGAACAACAAAAATCTAACCTGTTCATAATATCGAAAGATTAGTTCACTTCCTTACTGCAAACAATCACGGACACGCACTCCCATAATAATTGCAATATGATAACTTAAGAGTTTCCCAAGTGCAGATTAAGATATGGAGATTGGAGGAAAACGAGACCATAACAAGGTAAGGAAAGTAAAGAATACATAACTAATTTAACCATCTACAAAAAAAGTTGAAAATATTTTGGACGACGACGCGTTAGAAAGTCTGCCCATATTACTGACTGGAGTGGCTGCTACGTGGTGGGATGGAGTCAAAAACTACAGAAAAAATGGAATCACGCCTTGGAAAAAATCTACCAAACCGATAGAAAACTTCAAAAGTCGCATAATTGACACCTAAGCGACACAAGAAAGTAGAACGATCAGACCATGTGTACGGGTTATTAAATGTCAAATATCGGAAACATGTTCCCGGAATTGACATCAAAACATTTTTTGAGCTATTAGAAAGATGCCGTCATCTAGAAAGCGCATTCGAAAAAGAACGCGAAGTACCTACTACCTATCAACCAATGAAATACTGTAGCTTTTGTGGGAAAAATGTTAGCCTCTTTGAAAAGTGTTACAAAAAATTGGTAAATGAAAACGATAAGCGAACTATTCGTGTTCAAAAGCAACTGAAATATCTGCAAAAACAAGGAAACACCGCCTAAACAAAAGACTACAAAATAGAGCAAAAATTCCGACTACCGAAATATCCGAGAAGGGAGAAACTGCGTACGCATATAAATACATAGCCGCAAGAACCAGTATTGCAGGAAAAAACTAAATCAAACTCTGGAAAGATTCAAACAACTTAGAAATAACATATCCACAATGTAAGAAACACCATCATCTCTTTTTTATAGGAATACGGTTCACCTGATGTAAAGTAATAATTGCAAAACCAGAGATTTACAGGTGCATTGCCGGCCTTTTAGAAAGGAGTAAGCTCTTTTCCTGAATATCCCTAGGCCGTATCGGTCCAGAAAAATCGCTGTTGGTAAACTTTTCCACGGAGAGGTCGTACGCGGAAGAAAACTTCTAGTGAAACGAACAGTGGTGGACTGCCAAACATTCAGATGGTGTAGATGGTATCGGTGTTTCTAGGTTTATTAGGGGTATCTAGGTTTGCCGCGTAGTCTGTTCATGAAATTTGGCAGTTGGGATCAATCCGAACAATTCCACGAGCACTCCCAGTGGTACATGCGAAAGAAAATGCAAAGAGATGCAACATCTCTTCGCAGCGCCAGCAAATCGAGCCGATCGGAAAGCACTCGGTAGTCGACGATTCGAGCCGCAGTGCGCTGGATGCAGTCAAGAAGAACGAGCCGGCACTGGGGAGCCCCGGCCCAGAGATAGGAACAGTATTCCATGTGCGGCTGAACCTGCGCTCTGTAAAGTTGCAAGCGGTGTGCCGGCTTGAAATACTGACCCGCACTTCTGAGGACGCCAAGATTTTAGAGGCCAATTTGGCCTTCTCTTTCAAGTGACCACGAAACTGCACGTCACTGGATATGTCAACAGAGGCAACAAGGGGAGTGCCTTAAAACTGAGGAGATACGAAAAAGAGGTTCTTTTTAGCGATTAACGCGCAAACTTGTGTCTTCTTAGGGTTAAAATGCACTAGATTTAGTCGCCCCCAATCTGAGGCTTTGTTCAGAAAAGACTAGAGTTCAGACACAAGTTTGTCGCGGTACTCGGAGAGGTTTTCCCGAGAAATATTGGCACGGCTGGTGTACAGAGCATCACCAATGCTGTCATCTGCAGAGCAATGAATGCTACTAGTTTGCAACGTATCATTGATATGCAGAAGAAACAGCGTTGGAGATAACACGCAGCCTCTTAGAACGCCAGCATTAATAGGCTTGTAATCGGAGCATGCATCGTCTACAACGATCTTGACGCTCCGATCTGCAAGAAAACTGGTGATCCAAGTGCATAATTTCTTGGGAAGCCGATTGGAAGGGAGCTTCAAAAGAAGCGCTTTGTACCAAACCCGATCGTAGGCATTCGAAATGTCCAAACTAACTTGGACTATACTGCCTCAATCAGTCGGGTAAATCAGAGGATCACTAGCTGATCGACCCCGACGAAAACTGTATTGGCGATCACTAATCAGCTGGTGATTCTCAAGGTACCGCATGAGTTGGCAGAAAGAGGAGGTGATGGCGATAGGCCTGTAGTTTGACGTATCTGAGTGGTCGCCTTTTTAGGGATCGGATGTACGAAAGCCGTTTTTCATGATTTTGGGACAACGCCTAGAGAGTGGGAGTACCGGAAAAGACGCATTACAACCGGTGTCAACTCTGGAGCACACGGCCTCAGCACAGCGCAGTGTGAACCGCACATCCAGCACTTATACCGTGGGATGGTCGGCAGTGTGCTCCCCACGTCATCGAGAGTTGAGTTAGACGCAAAGAAAGAGCCTAGCAGATCCTTCGCGGCATGGGCCAGTGAGTCATCTTCCCTGTGCGGAGATGGAAGAGATGGCTGGCAGAATTTTTCGTGGACAGCCTTGGTGAGAGACAAGAATGCACCGGCTCCAGAAGGAAGGCGAACTAGTTTACGAGCACTAACTTTGCCTTGGAAATGACTCTTTTGAAGGACCTGGAGGCAGAATTGTATTTTTTAAGCGCTGGTGTTTACTTCTCGGGAAGTTGATGCGTCAGCCCAGGCATAGTAGTACTCATGCTTGTAAGGTGATGCTATTTTACAGAAGAGACTAAGCCATGGCTGAGATATGCCTTCAATGCGCACCACAGGGTAAGGAATAAAAAGTTCCATACCCTGAAGTACCACATCAGAGACTGACTCAGCAACAACGTTGGGATCGTCCGGAGAGAAGCAAATCCTCCCCCAAGGGTAGGATGCGAAGAAAGACGGCTTCCTATCTCAATCAACCGACCTATAGTGACAAACACGGCGGCAGCCTGCAGAATGCAACCGCGATTTCAGCGTGAGTGGCACCACACTCCGGACTAGACAATGATCTGCGGAGCCAAGGGGGCATTGACGGAGACAAATATCTATCCGGATGAGAGGTCAGCAGAAGGTTCATGATCCTCTACATCTTGAATCCGCGGAGGCCATACTTTGTGAACTTTGTATTTACACGTAATGTCGCATTTATTATAGTTTATTATAACGTTTATTCATTTCTCCATCCATTACAGCTTATAAAAGCCCACAACTGTACCTCCTCTATGGGTTTCTTTGGGTAATATTCGCTATGCTTGGCTGGTAGATTAGCAAATGCAATTCTAGAAAAATGATGTTGCCCTTTCCTGTTTCAGTTAGCCTCCCTTTGTCACATCCTAGGATACCCACGAGACCATACGGGGTAGTGAATGTTTTAGACCGCCGCCACACAGGTAAATAAGCTATTCAATACTTGTAAAACTTATGGCCTGGATGTTTTTTTATTCTGATTTTCGATTCACTTAAATACATCATAATTAGCACACAAGAGTTCTACTTTGCACATATTATCATATTAACTATCTATTTGTGACCGAAAAAATCATTTTGTCATTTTATATTGAAGGAAAAATGGTACGATTAGTAGTTTGATGACAAATACTTCCACATTTGTGATAGTCGTGTCGGTTAGTTGTCGGGAAGGTACGTTAGAATCGTTAGGTCGCGTTAAGACTACCTCTTTTGCGTTGTCTTATTTCGTTCGTATACGTGACAAAAAGGTTTTCCTTGAGTTTGAGTGATCAATTTAACTTCGATTGCCATTAATTTACGTCGACGAGTTACTTGGGTGGTATTTTGATATCGTACGAAGGAATTTTGCTTGTCGAGTGGAACGCTAAAACTTTGTGACCCGGGACGAGATCGCGTTCCTCTTCGATTATAGTTTTATGCTAAGTGACGTTAGACTTGAGTTCAGATAACAGTGAAATCCCACTGGAGTGATTGCACTTTGTGGAGCAGGGCAACGCATGAAGGTCTACTGACCGATTACATCGGTGACGTCAGGTTACATTACACACCCTCTTACACCACTCACCCACCTACTATTTACTTGCCCCTGACGGTACTTAGTAGTTGACACTACCTTCGGAACTCGGTAAATTTGTGTTTGCTTATACAGTCATTACATAATAATTATCCATAGGCCATTTGGGCCCGAACCCTCTGGTTTCCCGTCGAGTTGGGTTACTGATGGGCGCTAGCCTGGGCGACTTCTGTCGGGGCAACTGAGGGCCGTAACATTATTTGGTAGTAGAGCGTGGTTGATTATTTATCCCGTCACGCCCGGCAGTAATATAATTTTTTTTTTGTTTTGTTAGCGGACCGGTGGATAGAACCACGCCCGTTAGTCTGCGCAAGCGGGAGTGTAGTGTAGGGTTTGGTACCTACGCGTCGGGTATTTCAGGTAAATAGATTAAATTGCTGAAGAATCGGTTTCCTGAGCGAGGCGTCTTTGCTGACCGACTGTGGTGTGTACTTGCCGTGTAGATTAATTGTATTTAATTTAATTTAATAGTAATTTGTATTTAGTAGTTATGCCATCGCACAAGCCACCGGCGCCTACAGGCGGAGCTGCGTTGAACCGCGAATGCCCAAACCTTGATAGGGCGACCCGATCGGGTCCATAGTTTAGACAAGCGGCTCGAGCAGGTCATAGCCCGAAGGGCCGTAACCTGCCTGAAATAGCCTGCACTGAGCTTTTGACCTCGGATACGGAACAGGGAGTCCTAGACTCCTGCCTCGCGGACTACGAGAAATTATTTTCGCTCACTGACCACTTGATCGAGGCGGGGGCCAAGTATGCTAATGAAGCGCGTGAAGCTCGGCTGAGTGGTTTGCTCGAGTCCCTTCGGAAGCAGCCTATTCAACCAGAGCTGGTGCGACGACTCCCAACTGTGGACCTGCCAAGATCCAGAGTTGGATCGCTGCATCGCTCCAAAGGACGCCCTCACTTCCAGGCGCCGAACTCCAGTCTCACTTCAATTAGCACAAAACTATAGTCTAAGGGCAACGCAAAACTCCTTTCCATTCACAAGGCTTAGAGTTCGATCGAATAAGCGAATTCACTTCGCACTATATCATAATGCTACGTAAGCTACACCTCAATGTCAAAACCAGCACAAAAGTTCCTTACAAATACTTACATCCTTACTCATTACAAATAACACGATCGAATATTCTAGATTATAATACTATAGCGCTTCAGTGCGATATCAAACCGCCGCGTAGACAACTATTCGACACAATTAACAGCAAATGAATTTAAATTAATCAAGCGATCTCAAACAAACGCCTAGTCACGTATTTTAATAGACTAACTCTATATCGGCCAATCGATTTAACAAATTTTAACTTCGCGACGCGACGTAACAACTGCCGGGTCAGCCGACTAAGAACAACAGGCTCACAGGCGCGCCGTAGAGGAACTTGCTCCGAACTGTCTCTAGACTTGATGCAGCACGCGGGCGCAAGCGATTCCCTCCCCGCGCCCCGCTATCAATCGGTTCCCCGCTCAAATTTGACGCAAACATTTATATAAGAAGAGTAGTTAGTACTTATTGTAAAATATAAACTTGGAATTTTTAAAAATATTAAAATCCAACAAATATATATGGCAGAGCCACGTTGCATCTATATTATGGTTGTAGCACGAATGGGTCTGCTCGACCGGGGCAGGACCACGCTCTCACAGAATACCAGAGTAAAATTGCAGTGTGACGCTGCCGTGTATCGTATGGTGAGTGTAGAGGAGAACCGCAGACATTTTTTCTAGAATCGTGGCATTCCGTCTTAGTCCTCAGTAGCGACAACGCATTTGCAATTTGATTTACCGTCTTTACCATCAGGTGGACTGTGTGCTCGTTTATTACCCATTGATATAACAAAAACACGAATGGGTTTGCTCGACCCACGAAAAACTACGTTCACACAGTATTGAAACGTCAAATAGTAGCTTAATGCTCCTGTTTCGTATAGTGAGTTTAATGAACCGGAGACCATCTAACCGTCTGGTCACGGGATATTCGCCGTAGCGAAAATTCGCGCGGCGCGAACGGCGAGGCGTCTAGCGACTAAAACAAATGTATAGATATGTATGGATCAAGGGACGCGTAGCGGCGAGTGGCGACGCGACCGGCGAAATTTACCGGGCGAATCGCGTGGGCAACTGGCGGCGCGGCGGGCGATTGAAACAAATGTATGAATCAGTACGGTGCAAGCCACGGAGTCGGGCGGCAGACGCGACGAATAATATAGGGAACAAAATATTTCGTGCACCATAAGAAATGCAGCACCATTAGTCTGCAATTTTACGCTGCTATTCTGTGAGAGCGTAGTCCTACGCCGGTTGAACCGACCCATTCGTGTTACAACCATAATATAGATGCAGCGTGGCTCTACCGCGCGAGAAATTTACCTGGCGTGTTTTATTATAAACTGCTGTTTTACGCCGATATTCTGTGACAGAGTCATTGAGCCGGCTGGTTCATGGCTGATTCGTGTCACAGCCATAAAAGCTGCAATATGTCCATTGTAATCAACTTTGACGTCTACTGTGTTATCTAGCCAAAACTTTTTCATTACGTCGTCATAAGGAGTGAACAGATTAAATACATGTCGATTTCGTTGTTTGGCATAATATGTACTTATAATTTATTAACGATGAAACTTAACGGTTCCGACTCATGACGTTTTTATCTGTCTGTACGGACTAGTAATCGTAATTGTGGTGAAATTGAAGGTGGGAAGGAGTCTAGGTTTTATTCTATCTGAACAGCATATGTGAGATTTTATTCTGTGAAATCGAAAAACTGATAAATAATTTTTGATTCCTTATACAATAATAAATATAAAAATAGAAAAAAGCTTTCATACAAAATAAGTTTGTAACTCTTAAAAATCGTTAAAAATTAATTAGCTAAGATTCGCGTTAAATATGCTTTAAAAATAAAAAAGTACTGGTCAATATACGCGTTAATAAATTAAGCTAATTAAACCTAATTTATTTTTATCGTCTATAATATAATGGAATTTTAAATAATTTTGCAACAAGACTAGGAGTGGTAAAGGAAACCTTTTTTGGCCTTTTTAAATTTAAATATTACATATACGTAAA
>DWHP01002487.1:0-14412 GCA_018247895.1 Parnassius honrathi
ATACCATAAGTTCATACTGTCTAGATCGGAACAAAAGTTAAATTTTAATCTATGGTAACCGCGGTTAACTATGACATTTGCATGTTGAACATCTTAGTCCCCCCGTGACCATGGGTGCTGTAAAGCTCTCGAAACGTCGGGAATTTAAAATATGCGATAAAATCCGTAAAAACTAGTATTACCTGTATTTCAATGACTTTACTACAGTTTTACGAACGGATAAAGATATACATACAATAAATAAAACATAATATCTAAATAAATAAAATAATACATAGTATAATCTGTGGGTGGTAAAGAAGCACACAGTCCACCGCTAAGTGAAACCTGTGGCCCATAGACATCTACAACTATCCGCGATTAAGAATCAAAATAAAGAAATTGTTGTCACCTCTAAGGGACGCCTCGTATCAAGTAAAAAGGTTCTGCAGTTCTCTACACTCACCATACGAAACACAGCAGCGTTGAGATGCTATTTTACGCCAGTATTATGTGGTCCTGTCACCTGTCGAGCCAATTGATTTTTACTACAACTATAATTTCAGGGTGGTATAGCACGTCTAGATTAGGATTCCAATAATATACTAAAAGGTATATTTAGTAAATAGTATTGAAACAGAAAATAACTGATATATATTGGTTATATTATATCAGTTATCTTTTTTAAAATAGGTGGCAAATATTTCAATTAAAATAGAAATCAGAGATGCATCACTAATTCGCTATAGCCGATCTTACCCACATTATATTAAGAATAAAAACCGCATAAAACGTTCCGTGAAGTGGATACTCAACAAAATTAAGCAGTTTTATAACGGTGCGGTAATAACGTGTCCACATCTAAGGTAGGAAACAAAAAGAGCAGAGTCGAAAGATTCGCACTTGTTGCGATCAGTGTGTGTAGTAATATATTCATATTCCGGCTGCCTCGTCGGTCAGTTAGTCATAAATGCGATTGCTGATTCTGAAGTTCGGGGTTCGAATCCGGGTCGGTCCAAAATCGGTTATTGGGTTCTTCTATCAAGAAATTCTTAGTAATAACTCGGAATTACGAAATTGTCGATGTTTCCGTGGCTTGAAAAGCACGTAAAATCGTCGGTCCTGCGCCGGATCTCTCTCCGGTCGTACCGGTCGTGCCGTCTCATCGGAGTATGAGAGTGAGGGAACAGAGAGTGCACCTGTGCTTGCGTACACGTGGGCGCTATAATCCTGTCCTGCGAAGAGAGCTACTCTCCGTTGAGACTGGTCGCCGTGACCGAAATTTTGTTTGTAAGACATTATTCTTATCATTCATATCCTTCATCATCATCACCAGCCCATAGAAATCACACAAGAGTAAATAAAAGGATACCTGCGGGGTCTTACGCCGTTTCTTTTCCGGTCAGAGGAATATTTCAAATCGTTTTGAATAAAAGATTTTCTGCATTTTTTTTTATTTAATACTGGTAACAAAGTGGATACTGTGGCCCATGGATATCTACATTTATCATCAAATAAGAATCAAAACGCAGATGTGTTGTCACCCATAAGGACTAAGATGGAATGCCTCTTTTCCAGTAGAAAGGATCTGCTGTTATTTACAGTCTCCATACGATAGAGCAGCATTAAAACTCCCATTTTACGGTGATATTCTGCGAGAGCATGGTCCAACCGCGGTCGAGCCGACTCAGTTGCAGCGTGGCTCTACTACACAAAAAATAGCATAGGTACTATATCCCATCTATAAAATCTCATCCACAAATAACGCTTGGTAGACAATGTTTTTATAATAATAATAATAATAATCTTTGTTTGCAAGAATATGGTTGCACAATGGTCTTCGAGTATAATTTGTTCTACATATTCTACTTCAGTGCTCGTAACTTATACAACAATACTTATCGAATTTTTAACAACACAAATTTTACAAATTGACAATCCAACCCCAAAGAAAAACTCCACATACCATTAATGCTGCAGTCCCTTACCAGTCTGGCCGCTATTTGTCTGGCGTTACTACCGGTGGTTACTCCGCTGTCTATTGTTAGATTCATCATTTTTATAGGAGTAACATTACCTGATGGTAAGTGGATGCTATGGCTCATAGACACTTGCATACAGCTATCGTTGCTCTAATCAAATTACAAAAGCGTTGTCACCTCGGAGGACTAAGGTGGAATGCCTCGATCTATGGTTCTCAACACTTACCATACCTACGAAACACGGCAACTATTTCACGCTGGTATTCTGTGCGACCTATTCATGCAGCCATACCACATGCAGCGTGGCTGTATCACGTTAAAGTTTTATACAACATTTACCTCAAATTTAGCCAAGATTCGTAGCTAGGACGCGCGGTTGAATTAGGAACTCCGATTTTCATTTTACATTAAGTTGAGCGGTCGATGTTAAAGGAAACAAGAGATTAATTGTTCATTAAAATAATATGACCTCTTTGGCTTATAGTTGTAAAGCTGACGCTATTGCGCACTGGTTTGTGAATAACATATATTTAAACTCAATAGTAATACAACTTCACACACTAAATTCAGTGACAAAAAAGGCGGTAAAGTCATTACAGTTATAGCATGTTCAATACTACTCACATACATTTTGCGGGCAAAAGCTAGTCGTTTACTCTAGTATTTTAACGGCTATTATTTAAGAAGTAATGTTTATGCACTTACGCCATTTTGTTTCGCACCAGCACCACAACGCAGCCTGGCAACAACCTTGGCGCGTTCCGTTGAACCTACGCGCAGGGTACAAGCATGCTTGCAACATAAATATGTAAGATGTCGCGACAACTGCGCCGCGGGCTTTTAATGTACCAGTGTACCACAACGTAAATTGCTCAATGTGAGCCAAAACTTTCGCTATATATTTGAACTATACGGATAAAGCATTTAAATTTTACAGCCGTAATCAAATCTCTTCGTTTACCAATAACATACATTAAAAAAAGAATGGCGGAAAATTGTTCTAAATTCCATTTCTTTTTCTGTCTTCAGCCAGGACGATGCAAAACAACTACTTAAAATATAAATGTAATGTGTATGTTCTTGCCAGCATATCATATAAATGTACAATATTATGCCTATTCTGATATTATGGTCCTTAAAACTATACCTATAGTAGCAACCTATTTCAAATCAATTTTAATTAATTTAATACTTTACGATACAATTCACTAACCTTCGTATTGGAACTGGTGCTTATTACGATCTATTCAAACTGACCTGCTTTTATGCATTTGTAGATACATTCTTTTTATTTAAACTGTTACACTTTAAACAATTTTAAAAGATGTGTGAAACAGAATTTAAAACGTAGTTAAAACAAAATTACAAACCAAACGTGCAAAACAGTCAAAGGAAAGTAGTTCATTTCCCATGAAAATAATGAAAGAGAAAATTTTTGTGAATAACATAATACGTCCGAATCCTCGGACACACAAATATTTAATATTTGGCCGATAATTTTATCGTGATGGAGACACACTGCAGCTATATTTTGGTTGCAGCACGTTGCAGCTTGCGGCCATATGTAATAAGTAATAACGCAATCATAATATTACGTTAACAAAATACAGTATAATTTATGTATCTGCTAAATACCAACGTCCACATTATGACAAATATACTTAATATAATAATTTTAATACGAGTGGCAACACCCAAAAGAGCATTAGAGGCGGTTGTGTTCGCGTCCTCACTGAATTAAATGAGCTGTAAACGCTGCAACTACCTTTATAAACTATTTATGGGTAATGCCATACACCCACAAGCCGACATTAGCATTTAGATCAAGTACTGCAGGACTACTAAATGAAATTAGTAGGGCGTGAAAACATCTTGACGTGCTAGCGCCATCTATGGATAGGAATGTAATAAAAGGTTAAAATAAGGTATTAAAGTTCAATGGGACATAATTCATTTTAAAATTCAGATAGGAAGAAAGGATAGTATTACTTCACATCGTACCGTGATACTTTCACGGTACGATGTGATTTATATGAGTAACAGTGACAAATCTACACAGTCACCGGCTTCCAGGTGAACTGTGTCCATTGTTACTGGATGCGTGGTCCTAAGATACCTACATCTCTCATCAATTAGGAATCAAAATGCAAATGCATTTTTACTCTTGAGGACTAAGATGGAATCCTGATTACCAGTAAAAAGGCAAAGGAAACAGTAGCATTATGCTGCTATTTTACCCCCGTTTCATATAAAAACGTAGTCCTTTCCCGGTCAAGACGACAAAATCTACTTTAGCTTTAGTACGGCTGCAGTATTACTCTCAAACGTAACGAACGTTGCGAGGAGAATCCCGAAAAGTCTCTCGAATTTGAATTTAACAATTATATTAATGCTTCCTTATTATCGTAATGCTTACTACCAATGATAACTCGCGAGAGTGTTGGAATTAAAAAGATCATATACGCGGTAGAGTCACGCTATTGCTATATTATAAATGTACCACGAATGGGTTGGCTCGACTAGGCAAGAGCCATGCGCTCTCAGAATACCAGCGTAAAGTAACAGCTTAATGCTACTATGTCTCGTATGGTGAGCATAGATATCCTTAAACCCTTTTCACTGTAAAACGAGGCATTTCATTTAAGTGCTCAGAGGTGAAAACGCGTCCCCATTTTAATTATGGATCGACGACGGATTTAGATGACTATGGGAAACAGTATCCACTTACCATCAGGTGGACTGTATGCTCGTTTCTCACTCTTATTTTTATAAAAACATCCTAATTGCAACAGAGAAAAGAAGTAACAGAAGGTAGTGCTAGCATACACTTAAGTTCCTGTAATTAAAAACCTGCGACCTAAAATCAATAGACTTCAAAATACAGCTGCTTCTGAGTTGACGAAAGATACTGTAATCTGCTGCCAGGTGTATTTCAGAACATTCACAACGTTGGGAATTTAAAATAGGTTAAAATATGTGTGCAAAAATCATTATCAATCAGATCGGACCTAAATAACTATTCTACCAAATTCTCAATAAGACGTACTCACGACTTGAATGTGGCGAAGTCATTAACATGCAGCGCCCTACCAAATAAATTATTGCAGCCAATGTGATATATATCACCGCGTCTGTATATCAATTATGAACCCTAATTGATATTAATAAAGCCAACAAGGCGGAGTTAATTTTCGCTTTTTATTTCTGTTCAGTCGTCACGGCAGGCCTCGTCACTCTTTATTAGTGTAGCCTTTGTAAAGACTTAGACCTTAGAGAATTATATTAAGATGGATATAGGCCAAGAATCCAATTTATTTTAGTGCCTTTAGCGTATTAATAAAATGTTCAGTAAATATTATTTCTGTACAAATGACGTTGATTTTTTTCTACGTATTTCTCATTTTAACTTGTTTGTAGAAGAAATGTTGACTGAGCCTAGGTTTATTACTCATAACTGAGCGTCGGTATGCTTGCCGTTGTGGCACGAGATCTTAATTTATATATCTATTATTTGACGATGGTGAGGTGGAGTAGTAAGAATTCAAATCCCCTTTTCGTCCTGTGGTTGTCGAATGAGTCGACTATGGTAAACACCAGAGAGATCCAATGGCCTTAATATATGACGATATAGAATGAAGTTTGTGTCAAATGAGTATAACCAGGGCAGGACCGGAATTCCTTTCGTTGGTTTACCGGAATTCCTTTCGACAATGAGGAAGATCCATAGGTTGTACTGTTACGGCCTGATATAAGTCAGGGGAAAGAAAATCAGCTGGAAGAAACTTAGTATCCGTTCTTAATAGTTATGATATTTACTAGCTTCTGCCTGCGGCTCTACTAAAATGCTAACAATTCGTTTTTCCGCGTTAACTTTTTTTCCAAAATATTTTTGTTATAGATACGATCAGTTAAGGTTTTTTACAAAATAGGGTGACAAACGAGCACACCTGATGGTAAGTGGCTGCTGTGGCCCGCATACATCTACATCTATCCTCGATTACGAATCAAAATTCAGATGCGCTGTCACCCGTGAGAACTAAGATGGAATGCCTCGTTTCCATTAAAAATGGTCTCCGGTTCTCTACAGTCACCCTATGAATCACAGCAGCCTTAAGCTTCTATTTTACGCTGGTATTCTGTGAGAGCGTGGTTCTTCCCCGCTTGAGTTGACCCATTAGTGCTTCAACTATACTACAAATATAATTGCAGCATGACTCTCTATTCCAAGTTTCAGTAAAATCCGCATAGCCGCTTATGCGTGATTGGCTAATAAACATGCAAAGATTCTCACATATTTTCATATATATGATATAGATATATCATATACGTCAGTCTTTAGAGTCTAGCAGATTTGCGCAGCTTCTCTTGAGTGAAATTAGGGTACATGCAAAGTTATTAGATATTTTGGCTGATATTATGAGTGGATAAGAAATATCAACACACAAAAATCACCCTATACTTATATATATAACTATTTACTTTATAAAAACCAATATTTCTTTGGAAATGTAGTGTTCATTTATTTCTTTGAGTCGGTGCACTTCAATAATACAATTGGCTCTTATTTAGCCGTTATTTTACAAATATACTGATTTCACAAGAGAAACTCGTATACTAATTACAATAAAACATAGCCATAGCACGAAAATAGTGTAGCTTTTTAGCAGTGAAAGATTATCGGATTAACAGTTCCGGAGATTCCGTGCTTCAAGCAAACGTACAGGCAAACTTTATCTCTATTGTCTATAATAATGTTAGTAATTTCATAATAATTGTAAAAGTGTAGGTAGCAGACAAAGTCAGAGTAAGCGATATATTGTAGTAGTCACTCCGATTACCATTTCCAAATGTTCGGAACACCTGTTTACACTTATTTAGGCAAAGAACCACTAATTCGTTCAGTTTAAACACAGCCAATACTACTACTTTTTTACGTTGGAGCTATATACGAGTACAACGAGTACACATTATAACTGTGATCATGATATGATCATGAGGCCCTGGGTTCAAATCCCAGGTCGGGCCAAAAAAATCAATTATTGAGTTTTTCTGTCAAGAAATTCTCAGTTGTTACCCGGAGTCAGGAAGTTGGCTGTGTCTCACCCCCGTGCCTCGGAAAGCACGTAAAGCCGTTGGTCCTGTGCCTGACCTCTCTCCAGTCGTGTCGGTTTACCGGCCCATCGGATTATGAGAGTGAGGGAATATAGAGTGCACCTGTGCTTGCGCTTACACTTGGGCACTATAACCCTGTCCTGCGCCGATGGCTAGCCGTTGAGACAGGCAGGCAGAAATTCGGTCTGGCGGACATTATACATTATAGCTGCGACAGCAACGGGTTCCCTCAATTGGGAGAGGACCGCACTCTGTTTTATCAATATAAATTACATGGAGTTTTTTCTTACCGAAAGTATTTTTTTTTTACTTTACCGCTGGTTTGGTAGAAACCTCTGTCCTGGGAGAAACCGGCGAGAAACCCAGCGAGACTTTAAAAAATGAATAAATTATACAATAGGAGAGCTTGTACAAACTATTAACAAAATTTATTTGAGAAACGGCTTGGAAACGACCACCTCATTATCTCACAAAATACCAGCGTGAAATATCAGAATAATGCTACTGTGTTCCATACGGTGAGTGAAGAGAACCGGAGACCGCTGTTATTGGGAACAACACATTCAATTTTAATCCTCAGAGGTGACAAAACATTTGCATTTTGGTTCTGAATCAAGGATAGATGTAGATTTCTAAGGGTCACGGCATCCGAATACCATCAGGTGGACTGTTTGCACGTTTGCCAACCTCATTCTATAAGATAATGAAATAAATATCTTCCATTTGACCCATAGTTTTACACAGCATCAGACATCACATTGAACATCTAAGTGGAATATGATTACAGAGCACATTTTTTGTACAGTCTTCCAATATTCCTTAACTTAAATTTCTTTTATCAAGCTTATTTTTCTTTTATCTTCGCTTCGTGTTGTTATCTTTATTACATTAAGTTGTCTTTGTAGTAAAGTAAGAGGTCTCTCTTTATTTTTAAACAGACAGCTGTTACAAAAGCGACGCAAAGTTTTTTAAAATTTGTAAAGTGTTTCTTCCTAGTCTAGTTATGCTTGAAGGTATATTAAGAGGATAATGCAGCCCATTTACACCTACAACCATCATCAAACAAAGAAGGCTATACATGCATTTATCAGTTAAGAGTGAGGGTAGATTACTAATAAGCGGTTAAACTCCCCCACTCATACAAGCAGTATAAAGAACTGCGCAGACAACTACATTGGGTCATTAACGAGTGTTACCTGACTGTTGTCGTCGTTCTGGTCGTCGTGTTAAAGCTTTTTGTACCAGCAAAGAAGGTGACGTTGCAGTGAGGCCGGCCTACGTCGCATCGTGATGGACTAGGTTGCTGTTGGTTTGCAAACACCATTTATTTTAGAATATATATTGTATTTACTTCTAATGAGTTCCAAGAATATTTTTAATGTAAAGTCGAAGAAGTAATGTTTATTTATTTGAATATTTAACGAGTATTATCTAACAGTTGTCGTCTTGGACTCGGATAACAAGGATGAAATAGCTCTCAGCCTTTTATTATACTATCTCTCTATAAGCTTCAGACGAGCATCAGCATTGCACATACTGCTGCTTGGCGGCTGATATAGGTAACAAGTTGGTATCTACCTAAATGGGTTCATAGGAAGAGAAGGAGTCTTACTGCTACTATTTGATAGACTGGTAAAAGCATTACTAGTGCAAAGTGTCAGCTCTGCGCTCACGCACGCATCATCTCGTCTGGTATACCTCATACTTGAAAACAAGATTGTACAACCAGTGCGTGATGGTAGTGATGACTTAAGAATCGGAGACGTGGTCCTTCACTGCTGTTTGTATGAGGACGCTTAAGGTCGCACAGCGAGCTATGGAGAGGGCTATGCTCGGGGTTTCTCCGCGTGATTAACTGAAAAATAAATGAGAATGTCAGCAGTAGAACCAAAGTGATAGACATAGCCCAACGGATTGGTAAGTTGAAGTAGCAATGGGCCGGCCATATAGCTCGAAGAACCGAAAACCGATGCGAAATTGGGTTCAACTCAAATGGCAGCCTCGTACCGGTAAGTGATGTCGGCGGCACCGCACTGGATGTGATCAACGTAGTAGAGGTGTACGTGGTATATCCAAATAATGTAATGCTTTTTTTAGAAGTAGAGTATACCCCTAGACGACCACATAGACTTAAGTCCCGACGTTTCGTCCTTCCTAAACATGGGTGCTACAAAGCACCTGAAAAGTCGGTGATCAAAGAAAATAAGTAAAAATTAAAGGCGATAAAATCCGTAACAATTGTTCTATTCAACGTGTAGTATTCGCATAAATATAAGAAATCCTTATCAAACCTGTCAGCTACAAGTAAGATGGAATACCTCGTAACCAGTCACAAGGGTATCGGGTTCTCGTCACTCCCATACGAAACTATTTCACGCCGGTATTCTTTGTGTCTGATTTACTGGAATTCCTGAAAAATATCATAATCCTGAAAAAATTTCATAATAATAATTTCTTTCTTTGCCATTTTAACTTTACAATTTAGCTAACATACTTGTTAATAAAGATATACGTCGTGTGGACCATTAATAATTGGAAATGAATAGAATTCTGAGTGGTAGAATACTCCTAGCTAGGTTACATAATAACATGTATTAATTGAGGAGATACAATCCCTTATAAATTTGGAATACATAAAGTATTGTTTGAACTATGTGAACCCCTACTCTTGACGTTTGAATTATCACGACGATAGTAGCAAAATTTGGACGCAGTTTATTGGTAGATTTAAAGATTAACAATACATTTAAAACTTATTTTGTATTCAAATACTGATTTCTACTAGAATTCGACATCGAAACCTACAACACTGTGTGCAATGCGCCCTGACCAGCTACTGCTCGACGAAATCGCACTACAACACCAGTTTACTGTTCCCAAAAACTAATCCACATAAATAACAAACGCTTCCAATTCAATAAATAGCAACGAACCCTTCAATCCCAAATCCCGCGTATTGATCCCGCGGGAGCGGCCAGAGCGGGATTTAACTGCTTCCGATAGGGATCAGACAACATGCCTATAATACCGCGGCTTTGTTACCGCAGACGGGGGATCTCGGTTCTAACGCCATATAAGAGATTTGACAACTGGGTTAAATGAACATGGAGCCTGCTTTGGTTTAAACATTTTTTAATAATTATTTTCGTAAATTTAATTATTTAGAGGCTTTATCTCTATGTTGCCTGTATGCCTTTCACTTTAAACATTTCATAACATAACTTTGGGATGCTTACTTTTGAGTAAATAAAATACTGAGTATTATAATTTTTTGATGAATGATGAGGTTAACGAGCCCATGAACATCTGCATCACTTTGAATATTGCAGATGTGTTGTCAGCCATTTTGAAAGATTTTTTATTGAAGATTCCTGTGTCGTATCCTTTCGTAAAACCGGAAAAATTATTCCTTACCTGAAAACAACTACCACGCTCTCATAGAATTCAGCGTAAGCTAGCGGCTTAATGCTGCTGTATTTCGTATGATGGGTCTCTACACCCATAGACTACGCCGGAGACCATTTCTAATGGTAACGACGCCACTGTACATGGGCCACAGCTTCTACTCAACGTTGGGGGATTGTGTAGTCGTTAATTACACTTACTTATTTTTTTTATAAAATAAGGGTGACAAGCGAGCACACAGTCCACCTGATGGTAAGGGGATGCTGTGGCCCATAGACATCTACATTTATCCTCCAATAAGAAACAAAACGCAGATGCGTTGTCACCCCTGAGGATAAAGATGGAATACCTCGTTTCCAGTAAAAAAGGGTCTCCGGATTTCTACACTCACCATACGAAACACAGTATTAAGCTGCTGTATTACGCAGGTATGCTGTGAGAGCGTGGTCCTACCCCGGTGGAGCCGTCCCATTCCAGCTACAACCATAATATAGTTGTAGATGTAACTTGTATTATTATTAAAATACGTACTGCTAACAATTTTAATACTTACGAGTACCAGAAAGAACTACAACTATTCAGTCGCCCCTTTAATGCTTAACATGGTTAAAAATTAAAATAAATATATTCATTGACAATTGGAGTAATTTTAGAGAGTGCAGCAAAAACTACTATTCCCTTTAACCATTGTACAGAGCTGACGGTTTTATCATATAATATGAGAAACATCAATTTCTACCAAAAGTTACCACCTTACTTTGTTGATGTACTGCCAGATTATTTCTTACCACTTTGGTAGAAATTTGGTTGTTGCACTGTTGGGCCTCCTCCCATTTCAAAGAGGATGATCGAGTGATGAGTGTGCCGGGCTGCTCCTGTGCGTGTTGTCGTAGACTACACGTGTTCAAGTATTTTTATTCCCCGGACATATAGGTTTCCTAACTTCAAAATCATAAATCAGCACTTAAAGTTGCATTAAAAATTTTTATTGTCGCCGCTGGGTTGCATCTGTACTGTGAAATCTACGGCAAGCGCTTAGCTCCTAAGTTACCACGGTCCTCCTGTATAACGCAACTTGTTTGTTATTATTTTTAAAAGACCATATTAAACTTTTTACCTGGCACATTTTTCGCACTGTTTATTTTTATTTGAGCACATGCAGCAAATTACTTTTGGACAATCAGTGTACCGATTGCTGCAAAGTACTTTAGGGTGTTATTATACACGACTTTGTTGCTGAACATGAATTTCAGTATAATTATATGTTTAGTACTACATAGTCGCTAATATTAGTAAGCGGGGATTTTTCACTAGTGTATTAGATATTATGAGTAAACTAACTGTCTGTCTAATTATAAGAAGCTATTGCAGTTTATCGACACCTGCAACCAATTTCAAACAAAAAAACTCTCAACTCGATGGGTTGTCAGTTGTCACCTCTGATAATTAGGATGGAAAGCGTTACACCCTGTAATTTTATACTTAGACCATAACGGAGCAGATACACACCAATGCTTCACGACAGTAATGTATAAAGAGGGTAGTTACCTACAGAGATGGACTCCAAGGTATCAAAATAGTTCTACCATCTACTTACTAACTACTTACCTAGTTATGGTTGATTAAAAATAGATTTATTTAAATTAAAAAATAATGATAGTGATGATGATGTACTCATGGTTGAACTTGGCACGGCAACAGTTTTCCGAATACTGCCGTAATCAAATACGTAGAATATTACGATGTCACACAAAGTCAACACTTCTCCCCCTGTGCCATAAAAGTCTACTGCCACATATAGTGATCTGCTGTTGTAAATTGGATTTCACCACTATGACTTACCACGCATGGCGGAACTACGGCCGGAAAGAGAATCAACAGTATAAAAAAGCTGCATTATCGATTGAATACTATCTGGAATTCATCATGCAAATATGTCGAAAATCATAATTTTTTCTCAAGGTACGCAAGTGCGATGCAATACCAAAAAGTCATTTATGCGAGCGTATAAACAATCGAACGTATGCACGCACACATTGACGTACTGACACACACACATACGCACGCACGCGCGCACGTTTATAGCGGAATCGTGCGGAAGTTAAAACGTAGAAATATGTTCAAATTTTGTCATTCAAATATCAAACTCGTTACAAATGGGAAGTTAATCAATATTTTTAATAATACGCATCTATTATGTTCGTTAAGAAAAGAGTGAGTCACAAAAGATTCATCTGTGACTCTTTTGAGAAGTGTTAAATTACCAGAAAACTCATATACACCATAGACAAAATAAGTGATGCCCATAATTTAACACGCGCAATAAATTTCAACTTGCATTAACAAAGTACAGACTCCATTAATCTAGTGACTTATTGTTGGAATAAGTTCGTCTCTAAATTAAAACTGCACGCTTCACTTATACTTTTGGTAATCTAATATTTTTTTTCACACAACGTATTTAATTATAGCGCAAGTGGTAAAATTAAAAATTTTCTACAGCCTAGACCTTTGACTTGGTACACATTGAATCGGTCGTATTGAAGTCATCAGACCAAAACAATTTATTCAAAGTCAATTAAATACGTAATATTTAAGGATAACTTAAAAACTATTAGTCAGATCTTGATCAAATTTATATGAAACCACACGAAAAGTATCAACTTTCAGATAAAAAAGGAATCATCAAAATAGGTTCACTCTAAAATAAGTTCTGAGTACAAGAACTCTAGATGTATAAATATTTGTAACAAGATCTCTGTAGTATCAATGATCATTCATTTGCATAAATTCAAAGTGCATGCAAAAACCATTCTTATGAAGAAAGGATGTTATAAAATAGATAACGTTTTAAAAGATAAGAATGTATGGATATAGTGAGCAAGCTTCATTAGACTTTTTGACGTGAAATAACTATAGCGCGAGTCAGACCGACTGTTGGCCGGGCGACACGTCACCATATTATGATAGGATTAAAAGAATTGAGTTGTCTCAATTAAAACAAAAAGAAGAATTTTTAATTTTTGTATTTAATGAATATAAATGTTTATTAAATAAACAGTAATTTTTTTCTTGAAAAAATCTTAATATTTTATTTATTATTATGTCATATTAATTTATTTTCTGTACAAAATAATTTCGATGCTTCACATCTGCCAGGCGTTACGTGACGGCTCACAATTTTTTATTTAAGTATATATTTTATAAGGTTAAATTGTCATTGTTAGGTGAATAAATAGCCTTATAAGATTCTTACTTCTTCCCTCATCTGTTCTTACCACTTCTTCTTACAAGGTCTCCCCGCAGCAGAGACTTGTTAAAGCGATGACATACCATTTGACTTTCAAAAAGTACTTTTTAAAAGCCAGTTTTGAATAAAGACAATGACTTTATCTTTGAAATTATTAAAAATAATAATTCAAACAGGACAAATAGTGTTTGAAACAAATAGTTTGATTCCCGCTACAGCGCCAGCTTCCGCCTGTGCAATGTAACTCAGGTGTAGTCCCGGCGTGCTAAGCTCCCGTGAGCGCAGATAAGGCATCTGCATCACAAACAGTTTCCGTTTCCGCTAAAGCGAGCACTTAATGTCTGCACAAACATTCTCCATTACAGCTAGCAGTACGTACACATTGCTCTGTACACATATTACAAATAATATTTGAATAGTTCTAAAAATATACAACAGTTGCTGATAATCTGTGCTTAGCATTGTGGCGGCGGCGGTGTATATTTTAGAGAGCATATATCCTCAATCTTGTTTTATTTGTTTATTAAAAGTGATGTCCTCCGAGTGCGGTATTTCGCCCGAGGCGACCACTTTTAACGGAGATCACCCAACTGCGTGGAACTAGAATATAGTAAAGTAAAGTAAAGTTACAGCCTATATACGTCCCACTGCTGGGCACAGGCCTCCCCTCATTTCTGAGAGGGT
>DWHP01002488.1:0-14412 GCA_018247895.1 Parnassius honrathi
TATATATATATGACCTATTTGATAAATATATATATACACAATTAAATATACTAAACACCAAACAAAAACTATTTACGTAAAGAGCGTTAGAAAACTAACATTCTGTCGCCTACAACGCGCTAGCTCCGACTGCGTATGTTGCCCTGGGTAAGTTGCAATTGTAGGTAATTATTTTACGCAGGTAGCAAGAGTGACAGAGGGCTGGTAGTAGTTAGACTGTGCCCATGTCTAGCAGTGGAGCTTTGTGCAGATACGATGTTGTCAACTTACAAAATGAAGATTTTTAGTTTGTAATTAGACAGGCTCTTTTTACTCTTTGAACTGACACGGAAATTAATGAGTGATGAATGAATTGCTGCATAGCGGACGAAATTGATATTGAGAGGGTATCTGAACGAACTTATTCGCAAAGTTCATTAACTTGTTCTTGCTCACCAAATCATACTTACTAAACTGCACATTCACATCAGTTTCATTGTCGCATGCGAACATGGCTTAAAATTATTATTATTACCACGATTGGTTTTAGTTAACTACAACATGAGACCATTTGACAGCTTTCATTATAAGAAGGTCAATTTTCGGTGGTGCACCTAGAAATTTAATTACTTTTCAGTAAAATATAGTACAGTTACTTTTGTACAAATACCAACATCACCATGATTAGCCAGCAGAATTCCATTGCTAGACGCGAGTCGATGCATTATAAGAAGAATTTGCCATAATAGCCACACTTGGTAGGCATTTTGGTAATCGCAGTACCAGATATGTCGCACCATAAATGCTGTTTTCCGTCGAATTGGACATTACACTTCTGACGTAAACTATATTGTTATACCGCCATATTTTAAAGGCCATAAGATCTTTCTATAATTTCCTCATAATTGCTTCTTACTATATCCACTGGACGAAAGGAAAATTAAATAGACGAGTAATTCAGATTTTTTTATATTCAAGTTACCAAAAGTCGGCGTACTAATTATTCTGTTATGAAATGCTCAACAAAAGACGGTTACGAGTAGAGTATACTCATTACAGATGTAATGATCAATTTTTGAATTCCATTGTTATGCTAGCGTAAAAATAATTATTCCCAAGTTAAACAACTTTTACAAGTTCTTTTGGGCCTATAAAATGAGTTTTTTTTTAACTTAAGGCCGATATCGAAGCAAAACATTATTTAGCTATAACTATGACATGTATGTTAAGTCGTATTTTTTAAATTATCTAAATGTTTTAATTAATAACTAAAACCTTAAGTGAAACGCGAAAGCTCAGTGAATTCGGTAATGCCATCGCTATACGCGTTGTAGAATGTAAGCCTCTTTACATACTTAAGCTGAACTTTAGCTTCTAAAAAATAATTTGAAAGTAAAGTTCTTTACATCAATTATTTTGGCGTAAATTTAATTTGAGTCTGGCCCGCTAGCATATTCCTAATTTGGAAAATTATTTATTAATTAAATTATTAATTATTACCCTGTTCTGAACTATAGGCATGCGACAAATCTATATCCATAAATCCATATCCATATCTAAAAATGAACAAACCAGCAAAATAACTCAGATAAAATATTTTGCATTACCATCGTATAAAGAAATACTAAACATCGGTAATCCTTGTCGTTAGCAGGAGTGCAGAAGTCACGGCAGTTTGGGCGCACTGAACCTAGTCTTCATTTCATTTTAAATTTAGTGCATCGCCGAACCCGGGTTGATTGACACGTGTGTACTGCGCTCGCGCACGTGTTTCTTCGTTTCCGGTTAAAAAATATACGTACATTTTTGCTAAGTACTTGACGTTACTTTATATGCAATAGTGTATGCATTAATTATAGATATTATTAACATAGATGTGAAATTTACATAAATAGATTAGGGTTTTAAAGTGTTAAGTACATGATATTAAATAGTAGTGTTAATGTATAACAAATAATTGTTACATCGCCTCATATTTAAAACAAACAAATATTTTTTATCAAATTATTACATTTATAAATATACTTCCATTGTTTTTGTATAATTAAATAATATCGATATCGTGTACAAAAAAGGGTATTGAAGTTTCGGCTATGTACCACGGTAACCAAGCAATAAGGTCGATAAGTTGCCAGTCGAAATGAAACGGGCGTGGAGATGTGTTTTAACATTGATTGTGGTACAGGGTGCTTTTCAAGAGCTTAAGCTGTACGGATCTCCATCTCAAGCTGAAGTGCAGTGTGTCAATACATTTGAGGTAAGTTAATATTTTTTTTATATACACCACTTTAACTTTAGATGAAATCTTAGACAAAAATAATTTAACATTAGTTGTATTTGTATTCCTATAAACTATTTTGTTGGTCTAGTGGTTTTAGTAATGCGACTGCTGATCATGAGGTCCTGGGTACAAACCGCTGGTCGAGCCAAAAATCGATTATTCAGTTCTTCTGTCAAGAAATTCTCAGTTGTTGTCCGGAGTCAGAAATACGGCTATGTCCCACCCTCGTGATTCGGAAAGCACGTAAAGCCGTTGATGTCGCGCCTGATCTTCTCCAGTAGTGTCGGTTTATCTTCCCGTCGGACAATGAGAGTGAGGGAATTGAGAGTGCACCTGTGCTTGTGCATACACTTGGGCACTATAATCCTGTCTGTCTAGTCTCCGTTGCGGCTGTCCGCTGTGGCCGAAATTCGGTCTGTAAGACATTGTTATTATTATTATTTCTATTAATTTAATTTTTGAAATTAAAGTTCCATTTCTCTAAGTTTAGTCAAAACTATTCCATTATCTCGTCCCTTTTATTAGGAACATATTAAATAAATATGTTGCAGCAAACTAGCTTAATTAGCCTTTCAGTCAACAGCCTAGCCTTTTTATTATACGTCGCGGCGCCGTTGACTAGAAGCTTGAATTATATTCAGCCCATACGCTTAACCAATGCATCTAATACAAAATTTCATGCCTAATTACGCACTATGTACTTATATTATATTAATGTACACAGTAGCTCAGATGCTTAGCGCTCGCTGTAAATCTCACAGTAGGCGAGTAACCCGGGTTCGATCCCTGCCGGCACCATTGAGATTGTTATTTGCAATTTTAAGTGCTGATTTACCACGTGCTCGGCAGTGAAGGAACAAATCGTGAGAAAACCTGCATGTCTAAGAAATAAAACAAATATTTCGTAGACATGTAAAGTTCGCTAACACGCATTTAGGCAGCGCGGCTGACACTTTCTTGCCCCAAAAACCCTCTCGGCAATGAAGGGAGGCCTATGCCCAGTAGTGGGTCGTATACAGGCTGTAACTTTCAACTTTTTAACACGACTTTAAGCTGGTCCAATGACCATTGATAACCTACTGTCGCTGATATGACAAGATAGATGCAATGTTGTACTAGATGCATCGGCTGAATATCATTCAGGTCACTAGTTGAAGAAAAAACTAATAAAATAAAATTAAAAATACATTTTTAAAAACAAGCTTTAATTTAGATGCTTAGAAAAAAAAACGTTAAACATAATCAAACCCTTCAATTTATTATATTACTCGTACACAATTTATATGATATAAAAGCTTGCCGCGAGATTTTCCTGTCTACATAAACAAGAATACAATATTTAACTTGATATTGACATAACTAGGTAGTTCTAAGTGGAGAACATTATTTTATAAAATAGATTTGTGTTCAAAATGTTTTGAGTAAAATTACGTTTTGTATAAATTAAATACACCATCATCTCGACAAGCTAAACGCGGAGGTCATTTTATTGGTATTCTTTTCAGCGAACAAAGGGTCCATATTGTTATTATCATTTGATTTGATATCAATATCGCGAGGGTGAATAGAAAACGTAGTCCGCCATCTTTGCCAATCCATCGTATTGGATTGAGTGACTTCATTTTATTTTTCGCAGTCTTTCTAGCAAACTCTTTCATATACCATAACCATATTATGGGAGTGTGAGAAAAGTAATTAGTCCCACATTGAAGTCGGCCCATATTGGGTTTAGAATGACGTTACTTAGCTAGGGGTATTTTTAAAATTTCGTTGCAAAATTAGGCCTAAACAATTTGACCCCAAAATCGTACTAGGGGACTCCAATAACCCTGGGATAGTAAAATTACAGGTGGATTATAGCAACTAAGTTTTTGATCGCAAAATTAGATCCGTCATCTTGGTTTTTTCTTTTGCTAGCAGTAGACGCTCGTCGTTTTCAATAACATTTGTTGGAGCACCATCAAACTATACCTTACCTTGTCGAGTTTTTATTTCTAGGACATACAAGTGAAGTTAAATAAAAGCTGTTAAATAAAAGGTTAAGCTGTTAACTGAAAAGCTAACTAAGCTAGTTACTTGCGATAAATACATACCTATAGAATACCCGTAGTTCATCGATATAAACGTTACCTTTGTAAGAAATGTTATTATTTGTAACGGTATAATGTTTTGACAGGAAATCGGTAATGGCAGCGGTGGAGATGAAATTGACATTGATAATTTTTTGGTGATTACTTATTTTAATTTTACTTTGCTTCGTCTTCACGTTCGCTTTATTAACATCGTATTGTCTAACAAACGCAATTATTTTGTGATGTATTTACTAACAGGCCATTGTACTTTAATAGGTATTAGAGACTTAACAAACAAGGTGAATTAATCATTGTATTATTGTTGCTGTTTATACTCGTATTTTGTTTACTTTGTAATACGTTTGTGATTGTCATGTAAATAACCATGTGCGTATTATGTGTCTACAATTAATAATATTTTACTTAAAATGGATTCGTTTTAACGAATCCAATTTAAGTAAAATATTATTACAGCACAAAATTAGCATTAAATTGTTAACAATTCATAACTATCAGACAATATCTATTTTTTTATACTTCAAAATTTTGTAGTAATGTTTAGCCGAATTCAAAGAAGAGATTTTTGATTCGATTGTATTTTTTTGCATATATGTTACACAATATTTTACTAAATCAAAAAAAAAATCGGAATTTAATAATTTACGAATTTCCTTACCAACTGTGTGACAAACGAGTACACAGTCCACTTAATGGCAAGTGGATACTTTAGCCCAAATACATCTATGTCTATTTTCACCTAATAATCGAAATGCGAATGCGCTTCCACCCCAGGGGACAAATATGCAATGCTAATTTTCAGTAAAAATATTTTCCGGTAGTCTACACCCACAGTACGAAACACAGCAGCATAAACCCGCTATTTCACGGTGATATTCCGTAATAGCAGCAAAAATTCCACGATGAAGTTTGTCATGTACTATTTATATGACATTCTAGTTGTAACATTGAGATTGTGATATTCTATAATCTACTCAAAAGCGTCAAAAATTAAAATTATAACAAAAAGTAAAAGCCGACTTCAAATAACTATAAAAAAAACATTACCACATAATAGCATCTGAAATCCGAGCTTTAATTCGTATATACAGTATGCTCTTAACACCAATTTCATAATGTGAAAATTGTTTTATTATTTTTAGTTATTTGGTATCAGATTTTACTATTTATTAAAACTTTTATACTTCGCAAACGTTGTGAAACAGCGTGTGCAATATAACCACATAGCTGCTGCAAAGATTAGTCAATAGTAAAAAAAATATATGAAAATGGATAAAAGACAATAGACAAATCTTTATTCCAGCATAGAATAGACCACACTTAATAGTCTAACGCTCACTTATACTTTTAGTTTTTATACTTACTTTAGCATTCAGGTCTAGGAGAGTGTAAATGCACTGCGGTGTCGGAAATTGGTCAGAATTCATCGTGGATTGGTGGACATTTGATCTGATTTTTTGGTCTTGGTCCGATCTTCATTATTTTACTATATTGTTTATTAAGCGTTTAATGTCTACACGTAATGGTACATTTTTAAACTATTAATCTGAATATTTACTAAAACGGTGTCAACGACCGCGTTAAATAAGTGCAACCACTCTTATTGCTGAATGCAGTTAAACAATTGATGTGTTAGCTGAGAGTGGAGACAGAAAAATCTCTGTGAAGTTTTTATATCGTATGAAATGACTGAAGAAGTTTTATAACCATCGATCATTTATAACTCAAAAAATTCTAATAAATAATTTAATAAATTAGCTAATAAATTTAATTCATCTAAAAGAAGTATGAGATATTTTTCAAGGTAGGTAAAAAAAATCGTAGTACTTAGGTATTCTTAGACGTTAGTCCTGTTAGCCTTAAAGCTCTTACAGCTGATGATGATGATGATGATTGTAATGGTGGTTTGATTTATCCTGAATGGACACATAATCTGTGTTGTGTTTGCGAGTTGTCTGACCTCTTTTTATGTTTAAAAACCATGCTGAAGTGTGAAGAATAAGCTGCAACTAAAGGCGTTCGAAGCAACCGGGGGAAGGCACATAATGCATGTGTTTCGTATGGCGAATGACAAGAAGCGCAGACCCTTTTTATTGCTAACGAGGCCTTCCACTTCTTCCTCGGGGATGACAAGCATCTTCATTCTGATTGTTAACTGAGGAAAGGTATAAATGTTTATGAGCCACTGCATCTACTTACCACCGGGTATACCGTAGATACGAGTAGACTGTATCCATCCCATAATTCTTCCCAAAAAAATCTTGAAATGATAAATGATTAATAATAACAAAAGTTTACGCCTTCAAAAGTTTTATAATAACTAAAAATGCATCGTATTTAATTTTCTCTATTCATTAATCAATTTATTATAAAGAAACTCCATTGAGTCTACTGGAATGTCGTCTAAATAACAACTAAAAATGATTCACCTATTTTCCCACCTTTAGCGGTAGAGCTTTTTCTGCTAAATATATACATTTTATAACAAAAACCCTGTGGTTCCAGTTAAGTCTATTATCAGAATCAGTATTCAAACTTATAGAAATATTTTTTATTCTGAAAATTGAAAAAAAAATATTTTTACACGTTTGAATACTGAGTCTGATAACGCACTTAATTGGAACCACAGGGTTTTTGTTGTATGTTGTATATTATAAAAAAGAAGGACGAAATCTACTCACAATTGACGAAGACAACACGTAACATTCAAAAGAAGCATACAGGACAATCAAGAATCTCTTCTTTTTTAAGGTCTGCTAAAATAAAGAAAGCATTAAAACCTACTTTTTTCATTCTCAACACAAATATTGATATCATAAACCAAAATTTCGGCACAATTTCAATTATATTGAACCCTCCACAAGTTAAACGAAGCATTTTTCTAGTTTGGCATACGTAAATAGACAGGTGTTAATACAAACATGTATAAACAGAATGTTAGAGGTAAGATTCATTACTATAATCACAGATTCACACACGCATTTTCAAACTTGTTTGATACTTGTAAAGATATTTGAATGTAAAAATATAGTAATATTCTATTACGAAATTAGAATTGCATGAAAGCTATAAATACCCTTAAATAATTATAGCCGATTGCATGATACAAGTTACCATTGTCGTTATTATTACTGTTACAGACTGTCAAAAGTCTACTGCCGAACAAAAGCTTCTCCTACGTAGATTGCCTAATAGGGGGGATATTTGCGATAGTTGCCCTGCTTCTCAGACGGGTTAGTAACTGTAGTTTTTTTTTTAATTATTAGGAAGACTGCTGTCTATTTTCTGGTTAGTTTCTCTCTGTCGCTTCTTTCGCCACCCACGTCACGATATTGGGTAGTAGATGTTCTTACACATCGTTGTAGTAGAAAAATTTTAGTGGTAGATTTAAATGTAGAAGCAGCTCATTTTTTGGTGTATTATAAATCTGGGTTTTCATTTCACTTCATAACATTTACATTTTATAATACTTTAACGATTAGATGTCACTTTTGATGTTAAAGTCATAAAAGAACAGCTTCATCCATATGGTTATTAAGTTTATAACAAAATATCGCCATTGATAACCCGTAAATTATTCGACGATTGAAGACAGCTCTCTTTAAAGTTATCTTTATCGCCACTCTTGCTCGGTAATATTCAAGATTGAAGTTTTTCCTGGGTCATCTTTTACAAAACCTATTACATAAAATAACATAACATAAACACTCAAGCCTTTCACCCAGAGGGGTAGGCGGAGACTTCATCAAATCAAATATAGAAAAAAAAAATTAAATTAGTACCTAAGCCTTCTTCGTGATTGGTTGATTTATTAATTAATTAATCTTTCTGTTGGTGAAAACCAAATAAGAATCCCCAAAATATTTTGGATTAGCGCGGTCACACAGAAGGACAGAAGCTCGGTAGGGACTTCTTGATATACCATGTGTAGATAGATATATCTACATCCTGTGTAATATCGAGTGTTATTTACTCTTCGCATTAGATATTAAATTTTATCGTTACCGAGCCCACCTCTATCTGATACTCAGTGGACGATGACCTAATATACTTTAAACAGCCATTTATGTAGTAGGAAATCTTTGAAGGTCGAATTTGAAACGATCATTATTATATTTTATAACATCCGCTATTTTTACCTTTATAAGAACTGCTTTACGTGAATAGGTTTCGTAAAAACAATACGCTTGAAATAACCTTAAAATAGGTTTTTTATAAACTAATCGAAAATAAAAGAAATCCTAGTACGATAATTTCTAGGGAAGTTATAATCACCCTTAAAACCTACCGTCCTCTACATAATAATTAAATTTGAAGAAAACTATCGTATTATTAGTATGTAATGATATATACCATCTAGAGGCGGCGAAAGAGAATACACTACCCTGTAATTCCGTGGGTTTTGTTAAAGGTAATAGAGGGAAATGAAACAGATGGGCAGCAGCTACCATTGCCAGGCGTACCGATAAAGTCGATAAAGTCAGGCTTTTTGGATGCGTGTCCGGCTAAATTAGACGGTGTTCGGCCTGTCCGCCTTTAGTTAGACTTTTAAATGACCATTTCTTTAAATTATATTGAAATTAATATTTAACGTTTAAAATTAAAGAAGATTGATTTTTCAGTTTTATTGTTATTCAATAGAATATAAGAATATATAATAGTAAATGATAAAAAGCATTATAAAAAAAAAAAAAAATGTCTTGTTATAATAAGACTGAAAAATTTAGGGTGACCGGCCTTTTTACTAATATGTTCGGTTCAGCTCGCTGGTCTGTCCGGATTTAAGACGGAAGGAAGTTGGCTAGAGATTTTAATTTTATTATCTTATTTGGTTTTTCTTACGCCTGTACTCGTCATTATTGACTGTGAAACAATACCTCAGCGACAAGATTATCCGACAGTACAATCTCTTTGACATGTCTTTGAGTATCAAAGTTTAGTTAGTATATTATTGGAAAAGCGGCACAGAATCATTAAGTGAGATATTATATTCCATAGCTAGAGAACCTTCATCCGATTTTAATTACGCGTACATTCTGTTTATCCAAGTAAATAACGATAGTCTTTGTTACGGATACTTATTTTCTTATGTTTATGAAAAAAATATTTTAAATTTTAACAAAAACTAACGTAAGCTCAGCAAACCTCCATTAAAATGAGTAAGTAGTTTGAAAGATAGAACTTCAACTGTATACATGGGTATGTTTATAGTTTGAAGTACTATCTTTCAAACTCCTCATCATATGTGTATCATACTCAGCATATATCATAGCTATTAAAATGTAATAATATATAGTATATACCATGTAGAGGCGGTGTAAGAGAATCCACACATGCTTCCGTACTCGTAGATGTCGTAAAAGGAGACATAGAGAAATGAAACGGATGGGCAGTAACATCTTCCTGATAATGATAAAAATGTGTAATAAAAAACTACGACAACCAACCCGCCTGCCAAGCGTGTCGACTATGGCGAATATTCTCCCTATAAGGCAATGTACGGGTAGACTTATGTTCAGCTGTGGATTTTTCGATGGCTGGAATAATGATAATAAAGAATATCCGAAATAATCAAACACAGGAATACGCGTTGCGACATCATGATAAAAGGACAAGGCTCAGACGTTCAACTTATAGCGAAAAGCCATTCAAAAATACCTAATCCAAAGCTCATAGAATTGTGATAAGTAGTAGTGTTAACAGTTCGAGGGCGTCGGTTTTATACTCACCAATCTTATATGTAATCTACATAATCTCAGCGTGGTTAGTACGGGCAACTCTTATAACAAAACTGTCATGTGCTTCATTCTTTGAAAGACCTATACCCTACAACAGGTTAAGGTTGACAGCAACGTTGATGTTTATATTAACCAAGGAGCGGATTAAAAAAATAATATACTAAAAATTAAAAAAATCTATTTTTATATATCATACAAAAACAGACACGAAAAATTAAACGATGGAAATGAAAAAGACTTTATTGACCCTGTTTTTATACGTCATATTCGACATGTCGGTAACTTCGCAAATTACGTATTCGCTTCGCGAGTTCTCAGTTTCCGATGCTGTAATCAACGCTCAAGAAGCTACAGTACCAGAAGAACAATGTTCATAAGCGATACCTCGTCAGAACCTTTGTTCGTTAAAGTAAACATGCAAACACTCGTCTGTATATCGTATGCTGAGGACTTTTTTATGTACATATACCTATTATGTTTAAGAAACACGTAAATATTAAGCGTCTAACAATAATTAGTCCACTTATCAATTGGTTGATATGTGAATTTTTATTCTTTCTTCTACTATGGTTTTATTTGCTTACCTCTTATTTGTAGTAAAATATACACATTGATAAATCACATTATTTCCATTGAAAAAAATGCTAATTTTGTGCTCAAGAAATGATTAAACCTCGTAATTAATACTAAACATAATTGTCCCCTGAATGAAATTTTGAATAACTGCAAAAAAATACTATTTGTAAAACAGGTGGACCAGGAAGAAGGGGATGCAGAAGGATCTGGCCGTTATGGAACTATACCTCCACCATTCCCACCGCTGCCGCCTGGATTAGACGGTTCGGTTAACGATCCATTTATGTAAATTAAGAAATGTTTATTTAGATACAAGTAATTATAGATCGCAGTTTAATTAACTGATCTGTGATTATGACTGCAAATTAAGCAATCGATTATTGATAATCTGGTGACTACATTTTTGATGATTCGTGGGAAAAATTAATGAATGGCAAGGCTATGAAATAATTTTTCAATAAATTTGGTTCGGTAGGACTGTTTTACTAAAATATTTAAAAAGCGAATGTGAATAAGCAAATTAAGTGACGCTGAATCCAAAAAATTGCATAAAATATAATTTGTACACAGATTAAAGTTAAAATTAAAATCAGTATTCTGTCTCTATTCTCTTCGATCATACATAACTCTATCTATATTAAATATCTATCTATCTCTATAACTTAACGTTTAAAGTTATAGAGATAGATAGATAGATATATGATATAGATAGTTATATAAGATGGAAGAGACTAGAAAACAATAATTTTTATTCAACATAAATTACAAGAAAACTTTTCCTATCGAAAGTCAATTATACAAATTAAATGTTTAAACCTTTTGACAGGAAGGCTTCCCCATGAAGGAATTGTATAACTAACTTGTACTTATTTGTGCTATTTACAAAATGTCATCATCATTATCATCATTACGTCCTTTCACAAGTTCACTGCTGAACATAGGCCTCTCCCGAGTAATGCCAGAAAGTACGGTCCTGAGCCACCAGCATCCATCGACTTCCTGCATGCCTTACCAGGTCGTCACTCCATCTAGTGGGGGGTCGCCCTACGCTACGCCTACCAGTACGAAGCTGCCACTCGAGAACCCACACAAATTAACAAAATGTACATCACTATTATTGTAATGATAATTAAATATAATATAAGCTATAATTATTAACATTGGTTATTATAAGTTCAGAGTGTTTTTTCTTTTCAGGATATCCACTTCGATTAAGGGGAGAAAAAGGAGACCGAGGACCAAGGGCAAGCGAGGCTTAATTTTCTGTTTTGTATTGTATCTGTGTATTTTATTATGTATTATATCTGCAATCTAATATGTCAGGGCATAACAATATGAAGAAAATAATATGTAATACAATATTGATTTTTTTTATCTAACCCAATCGAAGTTGCACAACTATTTTCGGCTTCACTTACTATCGGTTGGAATAGTAGTCAACCTTTGACTTCTTGGTTGAAAAAACCCTTTAAAAATTAAAATTTCTTGAATTAATTTTACGGATTATTAATAAAGTTATTTTAATTCACTAGTCAATGGTTTTTTTTATTTATTAAATTAAGGGTAATAGGTGTCCTTAAATTGTAAGGTTATTACGCCTTACAATTTAAGGACGTAGGTATTCATTAATTTAAAAAGTGAAAGAGTGACAGATAGGAAATATTTTTTCTCTAACTTTTTACTGTTGTTTCCCAGGCCTGTTCCGCTACTCAATAATTCTTTTAAGCTGAATATTACTTAGTCAATAAAAAGTAATATAACGTTTACTTTTTATTATTTATTTTTAGTATTTATTAAATATTATTCATAAAAATTATTAAGTCTAATAAATAATAAACAATAATTAAAATATTAACTACGAAACGTACATCGGGGGTAATAATATACGGCAAGCAATATATGTATTAAAAATATACTCGTATGTACGTATTCATTTTTCTTAAATATAATTGCGTATTAAACATTATTACGTAAATGACTTGTAAAATGTCATTTCACTTCTCTACTTCTCTATGGGTTATTAGAGTAATTACGTACACATAATTACTCTGAGGCTTAGCCTAAAAGTATACTGGACTCTATATAAAGTCTAATAAACTTCATAAATTAATTGTTCAGAAAAAAATAACGAAGAGCTAGATTCCGACGACACAAATGTCGCCGGCCCGTCACACATGCACATACACCTAGTGCCACAAACACTGCTACGGTACGTGTACACCAAAACCGATTTTGTCGGCCGATGGCGGACAGAACTACCCGGACGTAGCTCGGACGTGTATGTGCTTACACTGCAACAGTGTACCACTTGTGCCGACATTGGACGTTGCCGGTATTCTTTTCTATTTTTCTATTTTTAATATCCATAGGTAATAACACTGACAGAAACGACAAAATAAAGACAAAATTATTAAATTAAACTGTGAATGCACTCATTTTGCACTGTAGACGCCGGTAGTCGGGCGAAAAATAACAAACAAGTTCGGATTCGACGGTTGATCGGCCGTTCTCGTGCGTTATCGGACGATGACTGTCGTGTTTGTGGACGCGCTCTCTTTGTTTTACAAGTGTTTGATTCGATCATCCGAGCTCAGCCGTCATCGCCCGGGCAAACTTCGGCCAATGTCGGATTGGATGTACGCGAGCCGTAAAAGCTGGTCCACGTTTAGCTGGTGGACTGTAACAGTGACACTGTTGCAATCCTGTGCTATTGTTATCAACATCATCATCATTACGCTGTCACCTCTGAGTAATAAAATAGAACTCCCCTTCGGATCACAGTAGCATTATACCGTTATTTTATGATGTTATTGCATGCGAAATTAATCGCGTTATTATTAAAACATTTATCCTAGATTGTTAGATATTCCAAAACCGCTTAATAGCTTTAGCTTCGCTTGACTATTGTTATGTTAATTAGAAATCGAAATTCATGGTGTAGTAATAATCAGATAGATATAGAGAGCAATGGATAATCTGTAATTAGTTTTTGGAAATAAAGAACACGAATAAGTAAAATAAACTAAGTGTATGTAAACGTAAAATGTAACTAGTTATATTTTATATACTTAACTACACCCGCATATGCTAAATGAAATCAGTGATTTTTATTCAATATAAAATATTGCAAAATACTTACTGATTCTCATTTTTTTATTTACCACTGGTTCAGAAAAAATCCTCTGTCCTGAGAAGAAGCAGTAAGACGCCGAACGGGACTTCTTATAAACATATTCAATTTTCCTTTTCTTTTAGCACGAGCAATTTTTCATTTATGTATTCTTTGACTCTATAATAAAACTTTTTGTAAAATTTTCCTTTTTTACCCGACTTGACAGTCAGGGTTATGTTTTTCGTGCGATCTTGTATGTTTGTAAATTTCTTTATTACCTTGTATCTTTCAAACGGCTTGATGGATTTCGACCATAAATGTATCATTTTATTTGCCTTAACAACCCTAAGTGTTCATAGATAGCATTTTTTTAAATAAACAAAATGGAGGATTTTTGGCGCAAAATAATAATACGTTAATAAAAAAATTAAGCAAACCTATCGAATAGAACATCAAAATAAAGCAATTCAAAATGGGATTACAAAAATGTATATAAATTAAGGTATCGTTTTATTCGTCAGAAAAACCCAAGTGATTATAGATAGCTTTTTTTTAAATTAACAAAGTGGCTGATTTTTGGTGCAAAATAGTAATACGTTAATACAAAAATAACCAAACCTAACGAATATCGAATAT
>DWHP01002489.1:0-14411 GCA_018247895.1 Parnassius honrathi
ATTTTACCTTCCGCATTCCAGAAGACAGAGGATTATTTTTCTAGTAGACGCAGACACCTTGAATATTTTGACTGGTAGGGACGACGGTCTTTTCCACTTACTTTGGTTTTTCGTCTCCGGGTCAAAATTGTAAAAATAATCTGGATTTTCTTCAATTATTGATAAATTTAGCTTTGAAATTTCAACTCTTGCTTTCTTTTAGGCGTCTGTTTAACATTCGAGGAATTCAGCGTGCACCACCTATTTTAATTTCAAATAATTTATAGGAATTGTCCCAAACGAAAGCTTTGGAATCTCAGTCAATTAATGGTAACACTTTGTTTCACCTTAACAATTTGATTTTTCTAGCGTTTTCTTGCTTAGCGGCTGTTGTTGGCCGCCCGGAGCGAACGTCGTCGTTGCAGACGGTTGTGCCGCTTTTAAATTCATTAAAAATATTTTATGTATTCCCTTGACGGTGTTATGTTTGAAAAAAAAATTGGGTATAGTATTTAGTTTAGTTTTTTCTGGCCTTGGCTACTAACGAATTTAGATTCGAATAAAATAGAATGATTTTCTATACCTCAATGATGTGTCCTATTCCGTAAACTTATTGATAAACCTAGTATAATTGTATTTTATTTATTTTTGCATGCCAATTACGACAAAAGACGTTAATCCCACATTATTGAACATCTTAGGTACTATGTTTTTATGTAAATACATTCACTATCTATCTATCTAAATATTATTTTCCTGGGCCTTAAAGCTCATTTTTTACTCAGAAGTCCAATTAAGGATGCAAAACTGCATTTCTAAGAAATCACATGCATTTATTTATTAGTTATTTTCTAAAAAAATAGACATATAACTCTTAATAAACAGAACAAATTAAGCTTCAAGTATATAAGATAATAACGTATGGTGTTTCATATTCCGGTAAAACGAGATTGCTGTGTGTAATGGAACAATATTCACGAAATAGTCCGTTACTTGCGAATGAACTTATTAACAGCTGGCAGCTTGAGCGAATATCCACAGCGAGCGAATGTCCACATGTCGCGGGCTTAAATTCAACTTTCGTGATATTCTTCAAGCGCTAATTGTGTTAATAGTTTATACATTGTTTTTACTCATTCAAATAATATATTGTCATATATTTTTGCTGCATTATTTTATTTTATTACCTTGTGTGTTATTATTTAAAAATTGTGTATACTATATTTCAGATATAGAGTACCTATATTGTTTAGAGTTTTGTAGTAATATATATTTATAAGTATGTTGTATATGGTTTCATGTTTATATTCATGCATAAATATTTTTATGTTTTATTATACCTGTTTAAATTTCTCTGTTTATGGTTTTTACGATTACGTCTTGAAGATACAGATATAAAAGCTGTTTAAATATTTAATGATTCATATGGCGATTGTGGTGGTCGTTAATCACGTAAAATACGTAGTTTCTAAACAGGTGAAAACCAAATTTCAGCACATTCGTTTGGGATACAACTGGCCTTACAAAGAGGTAATGTTTACTGCCGGCAATGCACATCAAGCCCGTTTGAAATGCAAATTCCACCACAAACAGGTTTTGATTGCCAGACAAAATTAACTAATGAAATTCCTGTCGTGACACAAGTTATACACCATAACATAAGTAAAACTGCAATATTTATTTATGTTACAAAATATGTCAATGAAATAATATGTCAATTTAATCTAGTCTTGCACAGAAAATTTTATTGATCTATTATTATTTATTGTTTATATAAGAGTATAAAAAACTGAAACAACACGCATTGATCAGGCACTAACTCATATTGAAAAAAATATCATAATTTTGAATTTGAATTTATTATTATTTCAATATAGATTGTTGCACTACAGAACAAATATTATCTTACGTAGCGACGTAATATAGTCTTATATTTCATGTCCCATGTGTGTTGTAAGAGACGACAAAAGGAATTAAACAAGAGACGGCTAGCAGCGTCTTCCTGATAACAACTCGCAATAATAAAAAACCTGTGTGTCGTGTAATGGCGGTAAAGAATATCCACTGCCCCAAATTTTCCGTGGGTGTTGTAAGAGGCGACAGAGGGAAACAGTGAGGAGTTGGGCAGTAGCATCTTCCTGATAAATGATACAACAATAAAAACTGCCGTTGCCAACCCGCTGTCCAAGCGTGATAATCATAGCAATATAACCCCATGAGCAACGACTCAAATAAACGGCTCTCAGTCCCCGACGGCCCTGCTATTCCTGGCAACGGTGGCGACCATGGTAACGACGGGGCAGGTGGTGATAAAAATCTCCAGTGAAGGTTCGGTAGCCACCTAAGACGAGGCAATCTAGCAACACAAAACGCACGCACCTTGAGGATTGACGAGAATATCCTGGAGTTGGAAGAAGAAGTAGGCGAGTTGCGCTGCAGTATTATAGGATTATCTGAGGTCCGAAAAGAAGGGGAGGGCCCGGTAATTCCCATCTGGCCCAAGGAGGTGTTGGATTTAGCATCCACAAGTCTATCGTTAACAACGTTGCAAAGATTAGGAGTGTGAAGATGCGGGTTGCGTACCTTATACTAAGAATCAACAAACGGCATTCGCTGAAGGTCATACAGGTTTTATCTCGACATATCCCGATAAGCTGGTGGAGGAAATGTATGAGGATATATTAAGAGTATTGTATTCCTCCAAAACCCACTACACAATATTGATGGGAGACTTCAACGAAAAACTAGGCACAAGAAAGAACGTTAAGCTGAAGATAGTGAAATTTGAGATAGGGCAACGGAACCCAAGGGGTTAACAGTTGACCAATTTCGTGGATAAAGAAGAACTCTTTATGATGAACTCTTCTTTTACATCAACAGGATCTGGTCGTGCCCCGAAGGTTCGACGAAAAATGAGATTGACTTCATTATGACGACTAGACGGCAACTGCTCAGTGATGTCTCACTGGTCGCAAGAGTGAAAACGGGCAGCGATCACCTAATAGTTAGGGGCACGCCGACCATAAATGTTAAGTTGGAGAGATCTCATCTAATGAAGGAAACACTCTGTCCCCATCGTGCTCTAATTCAAAGTCTCGAAACCTTTCAGCTCGAGTTACAAAACCATTTTCAGTGGCTGAAAACTGCAATGCAGTGGACGATATAAATGACAAACTCCTGGAAACTATCCA
Source organism: Parnassius honrathi (assembly GCA_018247895.1). NCBI lineage: Eukaryota > Metazoa > Arthropoda > Insecta > Lepidoptera > Papilionidae > Parnassius > Parnassius honrathi. Next base: position 3,171 of record DWHP01002489.1, read on the forward strand.
TGCGGTCGGAGCTATACTCTACAAGACCCGCCGTAGAACACAAAAATCTCCGATCACACTGGCTGTTAGACGGGAAAAGAAGCTGCAGTCTTCAACAGATTTGACAGCATACAGGCAACTGAACAGATCGATCTCCAAATGCATGCGGCCGAACTTACGCAACTTTAATACTGCTCTTATGGAAGAAACGATCGAGCGGAACCAGAGTTCCAAAGTCTGAGCGGGATGAGAATGGCTTTCCAGTACTTTAAAAACGGCAAGTTACCGGGCGAGAATGGAATTACAGCGGAGCTTCTGAAAGCGGGTGGAAAACCGGCACTTGAAGTTCTTCGGAATTTTTAAATTCCGTACGCCATGGTGGTACCACTCCGGAGGCATGGAGCAGAAGCGCGATGGTCTTGTCCTTCAAGAAAGGTGACAACGCTCTCTTAAGGAACTACAGACCGATTTCCATTCTGAGCCGCGTCTACGTGCTGTTTTCGAGAGTTATTACGAATCGTCTCACAACACGCAGACTTGACGACTTCCAGCCTATGGATAAGTCTTAAGATGATGAAAACAAAGATCGTGTATAATATCCATGTCACACCTATGCAGGCGGTTGTTGGGAGCACTAAGCTCGAATTTGTTTACGAGTACTTTTACCTGGGACAAGTAGTCCGACTAGGTAAGTCCAACTTAAGGTGTGAGGTAAATCAACGGATTTAACTCGGCTGGGCAGCGTTTGGGAAATGACGACACATCTTCTCGTCAGGTATACCTCAAAATCTGAAAACTAGGTTGTACAACCAGTGCGTGTTGCCAGTAAGAATTATGGATCTGAGATGTTGTCCTTCACCGCTAGCCATATGAGGATGCTCGAGTTGGCTTAGCGAACTATTGAGAGGGATATGCTTTCTCTGCGTAATAAGCTTAGAAATGAGGATATCCGCTTAGAAATGAGGATATCTGCGTAATAAGCTTAGAAATGAGGATATCCGCAGTAGAACCAGAGTGTCCGACAAAGCCCAACGGATTAATAAGCTAAAGCGGCAATGGGCCGGTCATATAACACGAAGAACCAACAACCGATGGGGAAAAAAGATTTGCGAGTTGCAGTCTCGTACCGGTAGGCGCAGTGTAGGGCGACCACTCGCTAGATGGAGTGACGACTTGGTAAGACATGCACTAAGTCGATGGATGCAGGTGGCTCAGGACCGTGCTTTGTGGCATTCCTTGGGAGAGAACTATGTTCAGCAGTGGACTTGTGAAGGACTGTAATGTTGAAGATGATGATATGTGCAGTGCACACACGGTAGAAATGAAACCTCAAAATTAATACAATACTTCACGACAAATTATTGCATAGTATGTAATATAAAAGTTTTATTTAATAGCAAATAGATGCTACAATCCATATATTAGACATGTAGAGCCTAAATTATGGTGTAATAAATCAAAAGAATATTATTTTATTAGCTGATTATCATGGTAATTATTTTATTTTATCCTGGTGATCCTGGATACTCGGATAAAGTTATTAATGACTTAAACTTTATACGGGTGCAAATTTCCAAGACGTCTACATCTATCCTTGATTATGAATCAAAATGCAGATGCGTGATGCTGTGATAATTAAGATGTAATGCCTCGTTTTCAGTAAAAAAGGTATCCGGTCTCTACACTTATCGTACAAAATACAGTAGCGTTAAGCTGCTGCTACGCCGGTATTCTGTGACAGCGTGGTCCTTCCTAGGTTGAACCGGCCCATTAGTGCTTCAACTATACTACTAATATAGCTGTAGCGTGGCTCTTTCATGTATAGATTTATAGATATAAATTATATTAAAAGATTATATTACATAGATAGAGAGATCGATAGATATACGCGAAGCCGATAAAATGGTTCTTAGAATCAATCGGCGCTGGATGACTGGCGAGAAAGATTTCGGCGACCGATTACTTGACGAAGAATTTCTTATACAATACATGCATATTTTATATGCTCTATGTATCCATATCCATTACAACCTCTTAAAGTCCACTGCTGAACATAGGCCTCGTACGTAGATTGCCTCATAGGGGGAATTTTGCCATAGTTGTCAAACTTGACAGACAGGTTGGCAGCCGTAGTTATTTATTATTATGTGTTGTTATCAGGAAGACGCTGTTGACCATCTACTGGTTTAGTTTCCATCAGTCGCCTCTTACGACACCTCAAGCATGAGATGGGGTAGTGGATGTTCTTACACTGATACTATACAATATACTACTATACTATAGAGATTATCATGTTTGTGATTCAGTTATTACCACGTACGCGGAGGTGAAGGAAAACATCGTGAGGAAACCCGCATGTCTGAGAAATAAAAAAATATTTGGAAGACATGTGAGGTTCGGCATCACGTATTGGGGCAGCGCGGCAGACACTTCATTGCCCAAAAACTCTCTCGGAAATCAGAGGAGGCCTGTGCCCAGCAGTAGGACGTATATAAGCCGTAACTTTAACCTTTTTTAAATTCAGTTATTAGAAAGATAGGCCTACATTCTTTATCAGCTCGTAACAGCTCACTATTCGGCGTGGACTTCTCCCGTTCTAAATCTCAAAAATCTAAATCCTATTCTATCTAATCATCTCTAAAAATTTAAACCTCTTTGAACATTGAAACATTTGGATTCGCCACGTTAACGCTACCTTGAAGAATCATATTTATGTGTACCAGCGCTAGTCTCTAGCTTAATATATTTTGAAACAGGATTCTTTTGAATTTCAACTCGCCCACTTAAAACCCTCTTCATAAAGTTGTGGATGTAGTTTGCAGAACACTAAGTTGAGCTATTCAGAAGTAATTTGAACCATTGCAGGAAACGAACAAACGACTTACAAGCCACTTGAGAGAACAGTAGGTACTTTAAATCGAGTTCTTGAGAACATTAAAGTTCGTTTTAAAGGTATTTTAAATCCCGAACTAGCAGAAATAGCTGTATGTATTACCAAGGCTTACTTTGAAATTTCTTCAATACTAAAATCGTTTTTTTTCGGTCATAAATTGTATTGTGATTATTTGTGTTGATTTTTTATAGAATAAGGGTAACAAACGAGCACACAGTACACCTGGCGGTATATGGATGCTGTGGCCCATAGACATCTAAGGGTCTCTGGTTCTCTACACTCATCATACGAAATACAGCAGTATTAAGCTGAACACACATTTGTCAGCGTCGTACGCGCCCCGTTTCAAAATTCATTGTATGAAATCATATGATACCTCGCGCATTGCAGCCGCAACGTTCGCGCCGTATTTTATAAAATGCGTTAGGTATCCGAATATCGCAGGAGGCATGCTGATGACGTCATATAATACGGCGCGATCGGCGCGTGCTGATACTGTGTTGTCTTAATGGATTTTTCACTTAAAACTGGCAGTTTTGACTTACGTTTAAAAATATATTTTTATAGAGGCATTTTTTGATTTCTTTCTTTTTTTAGTTTATTAGTTTCAAAAAAATAAAAATGTAAATTTCTTTGCAATCTTCCGCTAAAAAGCCGTTTAGCGGAAGATTGCAAAGAAATTTACATTTTTATTTTTTTGTTATAATGGATTTCCGCAAAGTAACGCCTGATTCTATCAATTAGTTACTTTTTGTTTAAAAATATTTATTAACGCGACGACGGCAATTTATTAAAAGAGCGATGTTTCCGCGGGTATTTTTATTATTGCAATAATTCTCTTCTGTTTGTTATATTCATATATCATACATAATCATAAAGCCATATTCTGGTAAAATCGCCTCAAAAACAAACATTTTTATAGGTCACAACTGATACGAAAAATGGCTAAATCTAAGAAGAAATGTCGAAAGTTAGTATTCATTATCATAGCATTATTTGAAAATTGGTTTTCTTCCATCAACGGCAGACAAACGATTGCCCATGTGCCTTTTATTGAAACTATTGAACCTCGAAGACCATCTAAGAAGGAAAAAATAGGTAAAGATCTGAAATACTTTTAAAAATTGAAGGATAAATATGAAATGAGATCTACCGTAAATAGTGTGTTTGTTTCTACGTCTCAAAATAACGATGATGGCTTGCGGGCATCTTACAATATTTCGATGCTTATAGTGAAATCTGAAAAACCGCACACCATCGGAGAAGAGTTAATTTTACCCGCTATTAAAGAGGTTTTAAAAAATGTTCTGCACAAACCTTTAACGTACCCAAAATAATTCCTTTAAGTAACAACACTGTACAAAGACTTATTGATCAAATAAGCTCTGATATAGAAAGCTTCTTGTGTAATTATCTGCAAACTACTCATTTTTCTATCCAATTGGACGAGTCTACTCCGCCTGGTAATGAAGCATGATTATTGGCATATGTTCGATTTGTTATGGACGAAGAAATCCATGAAGAGCTGCTATTTGCAAAAACTTTGAAGTCGGACACTAACGGTGAATCAATATTTAATGTCCTGAGTAATTTTTATAGACAAATCTATTCCATTTACAAACGTTGTTCGGTGGCTGCAGATGGAGCTCCTGCTATGTTCGGGCGATATCGTGGTTTTACCAGCCATCTCAAAAGAATAATACCGGGATTAATTGCAATTCACTGTGTCATCCACCGACAACACAGTGTAGCGAAAAGTTTGAGTGATAGATGGCACCAATCACTTCAATTTGTGATTAACGCAGTTAATAAAATAAGAAGCAATGCTTTGAATACCCATTTATTTGCAGTATTGTGCGATGAAATAGATGAAGACAAAAACAGGAACAGAAACAGAAACTTTTATTCAATGACAACACTTATTGAAAGTCACTTTTTCAATTTACCACTGGGTCGCCAAAAAAAAAAGCTCTGTCCTGGGAAGAACTAGCAAGAAACCCAGAGAGACTATTTCTTTTTTCAAATAATAGCTTACAATGTTGTTTACAATTAACAACACAAGACAAATAAGAAATAGCTTGGTAGCGATCACCCTTTCCAGGGGTTATTATCATCATAAATTCCTTAATATTATAATAACCCTTTTTATACGAACTTAGTTTAATAAAATTTTTGAACTTTGCATATGACAAATTTTGTATATTTTCTGTGATTTTGTTGTAATGCGTATACATCGCCCCAAGAATGAATTACTGACTCGGTGGAGTCGAGTAACTGGTATCACTAGCTTGTGTCTGTTCCTAGTATTTACAGAATGAATATCACTTATTTTTGCAAAACTACTTTTATTTTTGTGTACGTACATTACATTTTCATAAATGTATTGAGAAGCCAGAGTTAATATATTAATTTCCTTAAATTTTTGTCTCAGTGACTCTTTTGGTTTTAAATTATATACTGCTCTTATGGCCCTCTTCTGTAAAATAAATATAATTTCAGTGTCTGTCGCGTGTCCCTATAGCAAAATACCATACGTCATAATGCTATGGAAATAACTAAAGTAAACTTTTCCAGCTGTTTCAACACTGGTAAGAGTTCTAATCTTTTTTGCAGCATATGCTGCTGAACTAAGTTTGCTAGCTAGTCAAATTATCAAGAAAAACACTCAGAAACCTTTAACCGCGAAGGATTTAGATGCCTAAGATTTACCCAATACCTTTGCCACGACTTAAAACCGAACTCGTAAAAAATAGTTTATACTGTACCATTATATTTTATTGCAAATATCTACATTGGATTCACGTCTGTTCAGGGTCCACAATGTTCCAAGTAACTTTTTACAGATTACGAAACTAATATGATTAGTTAACCAATCTACTTTCTCTTGCAATTGCAGGTCGTAATGGTGACATTACAGAAAGCGGAGCGGATAGCATGGCGGACCTCTGGGCCTCCTACCACAGCGCTCTTGGACTTGGCAGCAAACCTCCTAAGCCACCAACACCCTTGGCTACTGGCCATTCGGTGAGTTTTAAGGTTGAGAGCGTTTCAAGTATATTTGGTTTTAATGTTATTTCTGTATGATCCAAGAATTGGTTTTCATTTTAAATAATGATAAATATTGGCGGTATAAGAAAATCCATATTTCTATGTCGTCCCGTGGTGTCGGAAGTGTTGAATAACCCAAAAAAATTCTTTTGGGTTCAGATAGATGGTGGTATCTCAAGATTTTTATTATCTTCCCATAAATACCGACGGTACCCGTTGTTTATGGAAAGAATAACAACAGACTGTCAGGTACAGCTATCGCCAATTCACCCGACAGGCATGGTTGATATGGTTATCCTCGCAATTCTGTTAGACATTAATTCCCAACAGTGAATTGTTTATGGAATGATGAAGAATTATTTTGTTGCAGCAGCTTAAACTATAGACGTAAGAGGTAATAGGAACCCTTTTTTGTCTTAGTGTTGATCGGGGCTGGTGGAAAAGGAAAGAATAGATAACTATGACAAACGAGCACACCTAATGGAATGGGCATGCTGCTCATAAACACGTGTACATCTACGCTCGATTAAAAATCGAAATGTCGTTGACACCCGTGAGAATTAAGATTGAATGTCTCGATACTGGTAAAAAAGGACTGCGGTTCTCACCATGCAATATATAGTGGCGTTATGCTGCTATTTTACACAGGTATTATGTGAGAGCGTGGTCTTTCCCCGGTAGAGCCGACACAGTTACACACAGGTAGGGTGACGCTGTTGCGTGGCTCGGCCAGGTATTAAATTATGTTTTATATATTTCTGCCACCAAGCAACTTGTTGTTCCGTTTTGAAGAATTTGAGGCAATCGATCTTAGTCACCACGCCTTGTGGTTTATTGTAGTTAGCCAAAGGCTGCGATAACCATTTACCCCCAGATGGAATCTGCCACTGTTTCGATAATACTATCGCTTAACGTTCGAAAAAAGATCAATTTTTAATAACAGAATACCAGGGTCAAATAGCGGCTAAATGCTGCTGTGTTTCGTATGGTAAGTGAACCGGAGACCCTTTTTACTGGAAAAGAGGCATTCCATCTTAGTCCTCAAGGCTGACAACGCATCTGTATTTTGATTCGCAAGTGAGGATAGATGTAGATGTCTCTGGGCCACAGCAACCACTTACCATCAGGTGGACTGTGTGCTCGTTTGTCACCCCTTTCCTATAAAACAACCTTTTTAAGCCAGCGCTTGACCACACCTGATGGTAAATGGCGATGAAGCCGATTCTGGTGTTACGCTAACATAAAAAAGTCTTCATTCTTGCCTTGAAAATGATCACATTGTAATCGGATGGAAAGACAGTATTTATAGCTGGTAACTGTAAATTATACATTATTAAGGCTAGAAGGACAAATAAAATTTATTTTACCAACTCATCAAGGACCACAGCATCTGGTCATAAATTAAACAGATCCTGTTATGAAGATCAGGAATATATTAGTGTTGTAGTTGCGCCCATTCGAGTACGATGTGTTTTTGCTTTCGAAAGAATACATACCTAACCAGTTTTATACGAATTACAGAAAGTACTTCTTCTGCTTCTACATTGTATAAAATGGGAATATCTATTCTAAATGTTCAAAAAAATATACATCGTGGTTATATAGAACAAATGTCAATATTGACAATCTAACCAATTTCTAAAATTACGTTTTCTTAAATAGAAATCCGGGATCGCAATAAATGTATATCATTGTTTTTTTTATTAGGTTGTTATAAAGAAGGTGCTGATACCCATCCCATTTTTATATTTCCCTCTGTACCCTCTTACGACATCCACGGGACGATATAGGGTAGGGTAGTGGATATTCTTACATTGCCACTACACGGTTGAAAACCCGCTCGCCAAACGTGTCAACAATGGCAAAATCCCCCCTATGAGGCAATCTATGGAGGAGGCCTGTGTTCAGCAGTTGGCTTTTACAGGCTGTGATGAATGGATGGATGGAAATAGAAATCCATATTTTTTCAAACAAAACGACTCAAACTTCAATAATACAAGTCACCAAATGTTTAGGTGACAGTGTGGATAGACTGAATTAAAACCATACCATTTTTTTTAAATAAAATGTTCCTTAACGGTTTAACAAATAAAATGCTATTTCGTAGTTAGTATTAACGACTAATATAACACACTTCTGGAACCACGTTTGTATAAAATGTACTTAAACTAGGTAGAAATACATTAATTCGTGACAAGCGAGACAATTCTTTTACGAAAAACGTTTTTTTTTTTAATTCAGAGAGACAAACGAGCACACAGTCCACCTGATGGTTAGTGGATGCTGTGGTCCATAGACATTTACATCCACTCTCGAGAATCAAAATGCTGATGCGTTGTTTACACTGATATTCTACGAGAGTGTGGTCCTTCCTCGATCGCGTCGACCCATTCCTGCTACAACCATAATATACCTGCAGCGTGGCTCTACCACGTAATCGAAAATAATTATTCGACGAAAACACTAACCAGTGGTTTGGATATCATAGAGTCCAATTCATGTGGGCTCTGCGACTCCTGGGCTCGAGCCAGCGTCGACCCTCGACGAGACCTCGTCATCAGACCGCACTAAAGACGACGACGACGCCGGCGCATCCGATGACGACAGCGATGACCGAGTCGATCCACAGCACCATGATCCGGAACGACTGAAGGCTTTCAACGTAATTATACATCAATTTATTATTTGTCAACTTTGATCTTTCAACGACGTAACGAAGACGAAAACATTGACGCACGAGTTAACTCGGAATGACTAAGGCCTTAGTTATATGTTATTTTACTGTCTGAAAAATTGTTCATCGTAGAACAAAAACGACGACAGATCATGGATCATTGCAACATTGCAGCTCCGAGGCGATTTTAAGACGAAACACTTAAACAGGAAGGTCTATATGCCAGATATTTTATTATTTGTTTAATTTCATTAAAAGCTCATTCAAACCAACCTGTAGTATGGTTTAGTACCATATCTAGTAAGTGGGTAGTGGTCTCAATTTTCGAGCGAAAAACAACTAAGTGCAATATTTTACCAAAGATGTTGTCTTGGCAGGCTCTGGTCGGAGCTTATATGGCCGCGATCTCTTGAACTTTTCGATTTGGTTATATTTTTTTTAAAGATAAAAAAAAACTAAGTTTTGAAATGTATTCTCAGCTTGACTTAAAAATAATTATTCATTTTATTTTTTAAAAATTCTTACAGTTTCATAATGGAAACAGCAAGGAGCACGCTTGATTATCGATTTAGTAACACTTATGATTGTTTTTAAATTTTAATAATTTTAAGTAAATTCGGATAATTTCATCTCAGCCATTTTCGTTAGATATTTTCTTTTTAAAAATATTACATTTGAAATCTAAAATTGAATCGTGGATTTTTTAATGAAAAAATTTGTAATGTGGTTCAGGCGTTATTTTAGTTATGGTGTACAATTTTTTTTAATTTAATTTATTGCCTGGATGACAAATTCTTCAGCCTGTGCACTCATTGTTGTGTCCCGTTCAAAAGTGCAGTGTAAAGACAAGTGTAAGGCCATCATATTCCTAAGAGGTTACAAGGTACAAGGCCAGCTTTTGTTTAAAGTTCGTTGCAGGTTCAGGAGCTGCAGTAGCCTGTAGCTAGGTTGACTTTTTGCTAGTTTGCCACCCTCATACTTAAAAAAAAACAATTCTTGATACATCCCTCAATCATTTCATTCCCTTAAGACTTAAGAAAACGACGTCATGATCGTTAAGATGTTCAGAATAAAACCAAAAACCTCTATGTATCTTTGCAGATGTTCGTCCGATTATTTGTAGACGAGAACCTTGACAGGATAGTTCCTATATCGAAACAGCCGAAGGAGAAGATCCAAGCGATCATAGACTCGTGCACGCGGCAGTTCCCGGAGTTCGCCGAACGCGCCCGAAAGAGAATCAGAACGTACCTGAAGAGTTGCAGGAGAAATAAGAAAGTCCGTGGGGACGGGCCTACGAGTGGGAACGGCGGAAGTACGCCATCTAGTAGCGCGTGGGATACCGCGGTGAGGGTCCGAAAAATGACATTTATATTTTGTATTTACTAATAATTAAAAAAAATTGTTTCTATAATATAATATAATCGTGGTTTTTTTTCTCAAGCTGATACTTTACGTGGTCTCAAAGTGTGTTATAGCTATAATTAAGTTTTCTGTGGTTAAAACAGAACGGTTAATACATTTATTTGCTCACTTAATAGTAGTATTTGATTAAAATATTTTACTAATGAATATTTTCGTACAAGTTGCACATCAATTAAATTTAGAAGTTAGGATCGCTTTGAAGTTTTGACCGTACACAAGCAAATGCGATTACATCAAAGAAAATTCGTTCATAGAACAGTATACTGTTGTATGAACGTAATCAAATTTAACACTTAAGTTCAAATATAAAAACAATGATATACATTTATTGCAGTTTTTGAAAATACGAGTAAATAAGGCTTTACTTTTATTTGAAATCATCCCAACTTCCGTACCGACTGATCGACCCTTACGAATGTGTGCGTGCGCAGTAAAATCAGTTAAAATAATGCATTACCACGCATTCAAAAGATAAAAGGCACAGAATGTTTGAGATTTTTTTTAATTAATTTTTCTTCACCATTTGCCTATATTACGTATTCTGAACCTTCTCTGTCTGTCTCCAAATTTGGCCGTTTATTGCAAAATAACCCTGTATATCACCATAGCCTCTTACCGTTTACTTACGGTTTATTTCACTTACTATCTTTTTTTAGTCGAATAGTAATTGGCCCTTAATATATAATACGAGGATAACCACAAACATTTATTTCACCTCATCTAAATTTTGCAACTGAATTTTAAATATGTTCCACATACTAAATGAGCTAAAGTTTTGCATACTAGTGCTAGAGCCGATACAATTTAAGGCGCTACTTCTAGCGAACGAACTCGAGCTACTCGCGCTAATTTTAAAATATTTTCTTCATAAAATCGAATTTTAGTCCTTTGAAAAAATGTTCAATAATAAATTGCCTATCTATTAGTGTCAATTGCAAAATAAAATAATGCTTACTTTATGAGGAGATTTTATACGTGGTAGAGCCTTGCTGAAATTATATTAGTGGTATAGTTGTAGTACGAATGGGTCCGCTCGACCAGGGAAGGACCACGCTCTCACAGAATAACGGCGTAAAATAGCAGCTTAATGCTGCTGTGTTTCGCATGGTGAGTGTAGAGAACCGGAGACCCTTGTTACTGGAAACAAGGCATTCCATCTTAGTCCTCACGGGTGACAACGCATCTGCATTTTGATTCGTAATCGACGATAGATGTAGATGTC
>DWHP01002490.1:0-14408 GCA_018247895.1 Parnassius honrathi
ACTCTCGACAGGCCACACACTGTGCGTACCTGCCGGAAGATGGCTTTCGCCTCCGGCACATTAGACAAGATGATTAAGGCAAGATTGTATCTTTTGCCCGTTCTGCTGTGCATTTTGTGCACGGCTTCTACGGGGAAACCTTGGGACTTAAGGTCCTCAAGGATTTCCTCGTTGGAAAACTCGAAGGGGACGCCTCGGATGACGGCCTTGACTTTTCGCTCTTCCGGAAGAGCGTACGTGTGGTACGAGACTCGTTCGGCTGTGAATAGCCTGGTCAGCCGACGGAAGTCATCGATTGAGTTGGGGATGATTTTAATAGACTCCCCGAGGTTGATGGCGTGGTCGTATTTGATGCCTGCGTCGTAGCAGGCTTTTGACAGAGTTGTGAATCTAGCCTTGTCTCTTAGGAAGACAGGGGGCGGGACTTGCTTCTTGGCGAGGACTGGAGCGCAACGAGAGGCTGGTTTGGTCGGTGTGGGGATGTCTAGAGACATGAGTGGGACAGCGGCAGCGGCAGGGGCTGCGGGGGCAGAGGTGGCAGCGGAAGCTGCAGAGGTTGTAGTAGCGGCGGGTGCCGCTGAGGCGAGGAGGGTGCGCTTTTTCAGGGCGCGTTTGCCGCTGCGCCTGGAGTTCACCGTGGTAAATGAAGAGTCATTGGTTCCGTCGGAGTCACAGGACTCCGATGAACCGGTGGCGGAATTAGTGGCGGGCCTCTTCCGGGAGGCAGACGCGGAGGACTCGGAGCGTTCGTACTCCATATCTAGGGGGGCAAAAGAGTTCCTTGTGTCTAAGTAAGACGCAACTACGGGCGGAGGTTGGGGTGCCTGAGGGGCAGGGGGAGTAACTTGAGCGGCGATGGCGGCGAGGACCGTCTCGTCGAGGTTGAGGCAATTTCCTAGGGTTTGGTTTACACCAAGAGTTTGATTTAGTGCGGCGACGAGGGCCTTAATACTATTAATTGCGTCCATTTTAGGTATTTCTAAAACAGTGAGGGGTTTGTGACGGGTCCCTGTTCTACTGAGAACAGGGACTTTAACACGAGCCGTAATATGATACAATATACACGTATAACAATAAATAATAACAGAGAAAAAAAAATTAAAAAATAAAAAGAAGCGGAGGTCAGTCAAACCTCCCTGCCCGAAGACAGGGGGGCAAGAACTGTTAGCGTGAAAGACTCACCGGCTTCGACGCTGTTCTGCGTGAGCAAGACAGCGGAGGCACGAGAGCAGGATAGCACTACCGTACACGTACGAGAGCGCGGACTGCCTGGAGGCGACCGCTCGAGAGCGATGCCACCGGCGGACTGAGCAATGCGTCGGCGCTGTACAGCGCGAGCAGGACAGCGGAGGCGCGAGAGCGGGATAGCACTACCGTACGGGAACGAGAGAGCGCGGACTACCTGGATGCGACCGCTCGAGAGCGATGCCACAGGCGGAATGCGAGCAAAGTCTGAACCAGTGTGCATAAAAGGCTTTACGGACTGTGTTATACGTGAGTACCTATGTTCCGTCATTTCCGGGAATGACGGCCTAGAACGAACTCTATAACAAGCGATACATCTATGCACTCCATTGAGAATTAAGTTGCGAGAAGAAAGAATTCATTAATTCTGCCGCAAAATGGACATCAGCAATTCAGGACCACCGTGACAATTCAATTTATGGTGATAATCAACTAATAAATTCAAAATGTGATTTTTCGCGGTAAAACAATAGGTTATCGATCTCCGAAACTAAAATGCGAGCTAGATCACTCTCTCTAATAATCCCATTCGGTTAAATTGGTTTTAGGTGTAGAAAAGTGCAAATTCAAACCTTGCCTGGTTGCAACCTTGTAATTTCATCGGCAAAGTGCAAACGTTGGAGCTCACGATACATTAATAATTCTGCATAACTATAGTTGGCTGCAGTAATATAATGACGTAGCGGCAAAAGCTTTACAAATCGGCAAACGTAAATTACGCCAGGCAATAATTTCGACCAGGAAGAGAAACGACTTGCTAAAGCGATGATTGGAGAAACCTCATTCGGAGCACTCGCAACCAGAGAGTGCCTGTTCTCTTCCGGGAGTTGAGATACTGAAGAAGGGTCGTATTCAACTATAGGCCATTGCGGGTGTTCTAACTGAATCAAAGAAGGTCCTTAATACCAAAGCGGGTGATCTGTGATTTGCACCGGAGTAAGTCCACGCGAAAATCGGCAGGATTTTCTGCACTGGGTATATGATAGAAGCTCTGCGATACTAACTCATCTCGGATCTTGGTCACCTCGGATGGTCATCTCGGATCTTGGTCACCCGATTTGCAACGAAAGTATCCCAATGATGGGGTGAAGAATGACCCCAACATAAAACGACTGTTGAGTCAGAAAGGGCAAATCTTTTATCGATGTGAGTTCGACCATTAAATGCACTAACAACAGCGTTGATAAGCTTGGCAAGAACCAAAATTGCGCGCGAAAAGGACAACCTTATAAGGGGGAAACCTTTGATTTAGAGCTCCACTACATGGTTATCACTTTACACATGTACAGTGGTAACTATGTTCAATCGGTTACATAACCAGCAGCGATAATTTTAACTGTGTCTTTGTCAAATCTTTGTCATAACTGGAGTGGTCTCATAAAGTGTACATAATTCATTACAATATTCCTCATTGCAGACCAACATACGTCCCACTTAGATCTGATCTGTCCGCTTCTATCGACTTTCTAAACACATTTATCGTCGTAGAGCGTTTCTGCGCTACAAGACGTCTACTAAGTAGCTCCACCAATTAATTAGCTTCTAAAGTTATTCATTAATCAAAAACAAAGTTTAATCGTCATACACAGTTAGATTTCCTATTGAATCAAGATATAAAATGTAAGGTTTCAGCTTAATCCTTAATTATGTATAATTAAATCGTTTATGTATAATTAAATCCTTTAATTATGTACGCAATGGTTTTGAGTGGTTTTTTTAATAACATAAGCAGTGATAGTAGCAGTAACATGTCTCCCATTGACGTCTTCCCGAGTAACAGCATTTCCTTTCCTTTCAAATCTCTTGCCTTTTAAGTTTTTTCCGATTTTTTGAAACAAATAAAAATCTCAAGGTGCTTATAAAGTGTCACATGGGGTTGTGAAAAGATATTTTGTTAAACCCGAGTGTTCTGGCAGATGTCTGCGGCGTTGCGTAGTAATGGTGCTAGAGAGGGTGCCGGATGTTGATGTTATGAGGCACAAAATGTGACGAACCACTCGAAGTCAACGGTTCTTTGCTGTCCTTGTACAACAGTAGCTGCAATATGACCCGGCTGATCGAAAAATGGGGCTACCATTTTGTTTCTGCGTGCTTCTCGGACGGTGATAATTCGTTAGAACTAGCTCATCATCAAAGCACCTCACAGTTGACTGCATCTTAATTTTGGTTTCGTAGTTGCACAGCCATTTCTATTGCCAATCATACATAACATCACGCTCATCATTCACAAGCATGTATCAAAGGACCACGTCTAGACAAAAAATATAGGTATGAATGTGAAAAATGTGACAGGTGGATATGCCATCACCTGATATATCTTTACAAATCTGATATATCTTTAATCGTCATTTACGACAAGACGGTCAAGTTACATGATTGACATAATGTTTATAGCAAAAATGTCGGGCCAGTTCTCCGACATAGACATAGAATATATAATCCTCAGAACAACACGGGATAAAATTTCGGTGAGTATATTGTAAATATTCTGTGACGTAACAACGTAATGGAATTCATTACTCTTTTTAATCCTGTGGGTAATGTAAGTGACGATTACTCCAACAAACTAATAATTATAAACAAGCGCTCGGAATTGGGCAGTCTGATCAAAGTTAGTAACTAAACCATCAAAACATTATTTGGGACTTTTTAAAGACAAAGTAAATCTATTATAGTACGTCATAGCTTTCTGCCATCTATCACCGCATTTCTGTAATAACGGTATTAAGATCTACGCCATACGTAAAATGCCCAGACCGGCGACGGGCAGTAGCCTCAAAGGTGCAAACGTCTGGTTCTGCAATCGTTAAAGCACGTCCCTAACTGAAATATTTAAAAAAAACTTCTTTATTTCTAGCATTGGCCCATATATCGTTAGTGCTGTATTTACTTAATAAAAACTAGTAGTTACAAATAAAAAAAGAAAAATATTAAAATGAATATTTATCGCTACAGAATTATGTCCTCCAGACCAAATTTGGGTCACGGTGGCCAGGCTTATTGGAGACAAGCCATCTGCACAGGACAGGATTTTTGTGCCCAGGTGTATAGGCAAGCACAGTTGCACTTTGTATTCCCTCACTCTCATATTTTGATGAGACGGCAATCTAACTCGACCTGAGAGAGATCAGGCGCAAGACCTATGTCTTTTCGTGCTCTTAAAGATAAGGGGTGCGGGGGCGAATACCGACAAGTTCCTGACTCCGGGCTGCAACTGAAAAATTTTTGAACGAAAAACCCAAGGACTGATGACTCATGATCAGCAACCGTGTTTACGACCAATACACTAACCACATAGCTGCTACATACTAAAGCATGTAGCGGCAGGTACATGGACATGAATGTGTATCCAGTACAGTCAGTCTTTACACTAACAGTCCTTTAACACGGCGTTGTTGCTTTCCCTCACCATGCCCATCAGCGATGCCCCTTGTTTGCGCAACAATGTGTAAAAGTCATTGACCTGCACGTATGCAAACATAACTGATTCAATACTTTGTGGTAGTAGCCACAACATCACCCCGAAGGCGTTATTAAATTGCACTCGGAGGGGACTACATGTCTCTGCGTATAGTTTACTCACGGACCGCACATGTACAACGGCTGCCAAAACACTTTGAATATGAGTATTTTTTATGGCTCAAGAAGAAGAGAAATGCTGATTTGGCTGGTCACCACAAAGCACTGTCCATTAATCCATCGACTTGCTGCAAGTCTTACCAGGTTGTCACTTCATCTAGTGGGGAGTCGCCCTACACTACGCCTACTGGTACGAGGCTGCCACTCGAGAATCTTTTCCCCACATCGGTTGTTGGTTCTTCAATTTATATGACTGGTCTATTGCCATTTCGGCTCATTAATCCGTTGGGCTATGATGTTCACTCTCGTTCTACTGCAGATATCCTCATTTCTAAGTGTATCACGCAGAAAAACCGCGAGCGTAGCCCTCTCCGTAGCTCGCTGAGCGACCTTGAGCGTCCTCATACAGCTAGCAGTGAAGGACCACGTCCCAGATCCGTAAGTCATCACTGACAAGACACACTTGTTGTATAATCTAGTTTTAAGGTTTTGAGGTACTGACGAGAAATTGTGTTGTAATTTCCCGAACGCTGCCAAGGCGATTTGAATTCGTCGATTGACCTCTCGGTCGAAGTTGGACTTACCTAGTCGGACTCACAGAATATCAGCGTAAAATAGTAGCTTAATGCTGCTGTGTTTCCTATGGTGAGTGTAGAGAACCGGAGACCTTATTTACTGAAAACGAGGTATTCCATCTTAGTCCTCACGGGTGACAACGCATCTGCATTTTGATTCGTAATCAAGGTAAGATGTAGATGTCTATGGCCCACAGTAACCACTTACAATCAGGTGGACTACGTGCTCGTTTGTTACCCTATCCTATAAAAAAACTATTTATTTGTTATATTTATCTCTATTGGTATCGGAGATATCAAATTTATACCTTGCTTTAGCAGAATTTTCCCTACGCTGCAAATATTTAATCTCATGAGTAAGCCAGAGAGGAGGCAAATTGCACGTCCATATGTCACCAACAAACGGACAGTATTACAACAGCGGTCACCGGCTAAATTAATGATCTAAAATTATTAGAGCATTGGTCAAAGTCTCATGGCTTATTTCCGAATCCTAAAAAAGGTGCTTGTATAATTATGGGTACACATCAACAGGTTGCGTCTATCAAAAATTGACCCAACTGTCATGATCAATGGCACAATGGAGATGATTATATTCGTAACTTGGTTCTTAACATAGATAAAGGTTTAGCGTTTGTACAACACGTATAGCAAAACGTAGGAAAGTGTTTTGTGTCTTTAAAATCACTTTACAAAACTCGTTCTTTTCTAAAACCGAATATCTCTCTCTGTCTTTGCAACAAATTGGTCTTATCACATTTGCATTATTGCGACTTAGTATATGGTCCTAGCCTCTCACGAGAAACCATAGGGGGAATACAATGGTTCAAAATGCGTGTATGTGCTATTATTTTGACATAATTAAGACCAATCACATAATATCTTATCCCCTCAAAAATATTTTAATTACGAGTACCAGAAAACTAAAATGTTCTTGTTTCGTCCACTCATTAAATAATTCGTAATCTCCTCATTATTTATATGAAATTATCTCCAAAATAACAACTAACACGTTTAAGACGAAGGAGTAAACTATTATAACATATACTTCCAACTTATAAGCGTGTTAAAAGGAAAGGATGTTTCAAATACGCTGCCACCAAAATTTGAAATATTATACCTCCTCCTTTCGCAGAAAACCGCAGAAGATCGTAAATACAAATTTATTTAGAAAGAAATGCAAATTATGGTTACTTGAACAAATTAGTTGGAGGCAGGTATGAAGTATTATAATAGGTCCTTACATGTTAAATTGACGTTTTGTACGGGAGGAATTTGAAGTCAATTTTTTTTTTGTAAAATATATTTAATTAATACAAAGTAGTTAAAAAAAATTAATTAATAAAAAATATAAAGTATGCACCGTTGTTATCTATGCACTTTTGCTATCTCAAAGGTATTTTACTGATCCCTTTACTAAAAAAACCATGAGGGCGAGAATCAATAAACTCTTTGAAGGCGGTTTGGACTGCCGCATCGGACTCGAATTTTTTTCCTTGTAAAAAGTTGAAATTCACGAAAAAATCGTAATCTGTTGGAGGAAGGTTCGGGGAGTACGACGGATAAAGCAGACATTCCAGATGTAGCTCTTCTAACTTAGTGGTTGTTTGTTGTGCAGTGTGAGGTCTTGTGTTGTCTTGAAGCAGCGGTAGCCTAGAGCAATTGATCATTCTCGGTTATTTAGCAGCTAGTTCTTTTTTCATGGTTGGCAGTTGCTGACAATAAATATCTGCCGTAATCATTTGGCCAGATTTTAGAAAGCTGTAGTGAACGAAACCGGCAGTAGTCCACCAAACACTCACAAGTAACTTTTTCTGCGTCAATTTTCGTTTAGGACAGGACTTAGTTGGGTCTCCAGGGTTCAGTCATTGCGACAAGCGCTTCTGATTATCGTACAATATCAACTTTTCAACACAAGTAATGATTCGATTTAAAACCCCTTTTTGTGTCGATTGTGCAAAGTAATACAGCAGTCGACGCATGTTTGCAAGTTCGATTCACTCAATTAATTAGATAATTCCTCTTAGATTTTCAAAAAGATCTTTGGGCTACTTATTTATAGTAATAAATTGGTATCTTCTTTTTTGGTCATGGTAGTGCGGACTTTTCTACCCTGAGCGTTAAGTTCAGTTTAAGTCCACCTCAGTATGTCAAAGGTATACATGAGAACAGGCATGACCCAACCGTTATTTTGAGTGTATTATTCACTAACAAAAAGCTGTGAAGCACGTTAGTCAAGCGTGCATAAAACACGTCGCAAACTGACTGTTTCATACCCGCTTCACCGATACCGATGTTCTGTGACATACCCAGGTATCGGTATGTTCCAACCTCGGAAAGGGTCTTTAAGTTAACGGGCATAATTGAGTCTATGCACTCAGAGTTAGCAACCCTTCCCTTTTCAACATGGAACATCACACACCTATCTGTCCCCAACTCCATGCTTATGGAACTGCTGAATTCACATGTCGTGTTTAGCGATTCCATAAGATGAGAGCTACTGGAGGCAAACAATTCTAGGTCATATATATAGCAAATTTCCCTTCTCTCTGTAGCTGAATTCCCCTCCCGGAGCCCTCCGGTAAGGTACTGAGAGCACTCACTCTAACGTCGCGGTTGCATTCTGCAGGCTGGCTCCATCTTTAACATTATAGATCGGCCGATTGGGATAGAATGCGCTCTTTTTTACATCTTAACCATGGGTACGGTTTGCTTCTCGCCGGACAATCCCACCGTTGTTGATGATTCTCTTACGTGGTACTTTAGGGTACAAAACTGTTTATTCCATCCTCTGTCGTGCCCATCGGAGACAAATCCCAGCTAAAGTTTGGTCGCTCTTGTAAAATAGCATCACGCAATAAGCAGGAGTACTACCGGGGCTGGAGTGATACATCAACTTCTCGGAATATAAACACCTGCGCTCTTAAAATAAGTATAACTCTCCGTCCAGGTCCTTCAAATGAATCATTGTCAAGGGAAGATCTGAGCGTATCGGCAGAATTGGCGAGCAGCTAGTTCGCTTTCCTTCGGCAACCCGTGCATTCTGGTCTCACGCTAAGGCTGTCAAAGGGAACTTCCGTCAGCCATCCTTCCATCTTTGCACAGAGATGATGACTCACTGACTCATACCGCAAAGGACAAAGCCGATCTGCTGGGCTCTTTCTTTGCACTATATGTGTTCTATGCCGGATGTGTGGTTAACACAGCACTCGCAAAGCTCTCCTCACCCTGGACGTCAGCAAGTCGATTGAGCATATTCCCTCTCATTTTATTGAAGACGTGTGCTCCCGAGTTGGCACCAGCTTTAACGCGACTTTTCCGGTACTCATACTCCCATTGCGTAGTCCCGAATTCACGGAAGACATCTTTGATCCACCCGATCCCTAAAACAGGCGGCCGCGCAGACCCGTCCAACTAATGTTCATCCCCATAACCTACTTGTTTTCCAAAGTAATGGAGTATATTATAAACTGCCAGCTTATGAGGTACCTTGAGGATCACCAGCTGATTAATGATCGCTAATACGCTTTTCGTCGTGGTCGATGAGCTGGTGATCTTTTAGTATACCTTATAGGTAGATGAATTATAATCATACGGAGGCATAAGATTCCAAGGGGGAGCATTGGCCGTAAGTTCGGACATAACGAAGGCTTTCGATCGGGTTTAGCACAAAGCGGGAAAACGTGGTCGAATACCGGGACAAACTTGTATCTGAAGACGGTTACGGTTGTTAATGGGCGGCAGTATTCAGTTATCATCAGGCGAATCGCATGCTCGTTTGCCCCCTCTTCAATAAAAAAATGTATTGAATTTCTCCGTTAGTATGACACATTTTGGCGAAGAGAAAAACCATAGAAAAATGGCGGAAAATGTTTTCACTTTTCATTTTTCTTTTTCTCAATTTCCTATATGTATAGATATTAAAAACAACCAGTACAACTAAAAACATTTTTCTTTAATTTCGTGCAAATAAAATACGAAGAAACTTTTTCCCCAACCTATTACAAAGACATTCGTAATTTCTCACCTTAACATTTCTAATATAAGGTTTTGTAATAGAATAATTGGACGCAGTGTCAAAAACATGGAAATGATACATCAAGATCTATCACTTCCGATTTGCACAATATTGTTTTCGGTTGAGATTGAAACGCTTAAAAGATTCCTTTCTTAGAATTTTAATAAGATCAAACGTTTTGATTTATAATTGTAAGAGGACAGTATTTATAGTAATTTCATTTTTTTATATAACCTGAAACTCTACAATAAAACACGTATTAAAATGAAAACTAGGAATTGGCACTTGGAATCCCACCAAAGCATAAATGTGAAATGGGGGTCAAGTTGTCGGTACAAACGACGTTCGATGTTAAAGGCTTCTCTGATAGGAATTGGGATCTGAACTGGTACCAATCACCATATTAGTACAAGTTTACTACGTTTTCGGAACTTCTATTGAACTTGGCGTCTACTTAGATTTTTTGGCGTCTTTTTTACCCTTCTTCACATTTATTATCTAAATAAGTACATACGAAGTTCCAGTTTGTAGCTATCCCCATTGGTATGTGTAGGTACCAAAATGTAAGTTGGCACATTTAGCCTATCATTTCTTACTTATTACTTACTATTATTTTTATTTCATTTTTGTCACTTTGTTTAGAACTTAGGCCAGTCGGAACGATTAGATGTTTTTTGTTTAGAATATTCCATCGTCGCTCATTAAGACAACCATGCGACGAAATCAGCATTTCAATGTTAAGATGAACAATTTTAGAGATACCGGCGGTAATATTTAGAATATAATAGAATACGAAGGAATACAATAAACAAGTAATTTCAATCAGTGTAATTAATTAAAGTTATAGTTTTTTTACACTAATAGGTCTACTATGAAAGTAATCAAAACGAACGTTGTTATACCTTATGAGTAATTACTAGTAAACAGGGTTTCCGGTGCGCGTAACACACTATGTATGAAACACATGAGTATTACGGTGCTTTAGCTGGTATCCTGTGAGTCCGTCCTTGCTCGAACCCATAGATAAATTATTCTATTACAGGTCGAACCGATCAACTACCATTTATTTAGTTCTGAATTAATCAATAACATAATATATTAATTTTAATAGGTACTATGAAAGTTATTTTCAACTTCACAAAAAGGTTTTTACTGTGTAAAAATTTCGGTAAGAAAAAGCGAAATAATATAATATACGAGTATTAACATAAATATTGATTATAACATGAATGAGCGGATTGTTTTGTATTATCATAGTAAGCTATAGGTGTACTTTCTTTTTGAGTTTTGTTGGGGATTACACCTATACTTAATTGTGTACTAAGAAAATGTGTGTAAAATATGTACTAAGAATGTAATAGAATTTAATATGTCGTATAAGTGACTGGAGTGGACTAGTGTAGAAGAGAATATAACAGAATAGAAGAGAGCATAATAAAACACAAAAGAAAAATGTTTATTGGTTGTTCAAAGTCTTATCCATCTTTATCCACACGGGTGAAAACGCATTTGCATTTTGATTCGTAATCGTGCATAGATGGAGGTGTCTATGGGCCACAGCAACCAATTATCATCGGGTGGACTGTTTGCTCGTTTGTCACCCTATCCTATATAAAAATTTAATTAAACAGTTTAAACTTTTCGCTACAAACGCTGTATGCGATTGCAAAAGGTAGCGCTGATTATTGCAATAAAATTATGTGCTTATTAATTTTATATTTATGTTAATTTAATGATTAATTAAATAAGTTCTCATTTTTATTATAGTAACCGCAAGTATTAAATTCTGGTTGGAATATGAGGGGTGCCGTGTGGGGTATACACGGTACCCCTCATAGCTCATAGCTCATAGCGAGTGTACGCTAGGCTAAAATCCGAGCAAGTAAGCGATTACTTAGTTAAACATCGTCGACTAACAAGATGTTAAAGATAGTTCTGCATGTAGTATTCAAATCGATGACGCTGTCCACTATCCCAAAGAATTTCTAAATAGTTTCTACCATTTGGCCTCCCATCCTCCAGTTTTCCTTAAAGTCAAAGGATCTGCAACGTTGTTAAGAAATTTAGTCAACCTTAATTATTCATCGGGTTAATAGAAATAAATGCTCTATATAAAATTATTGAAGAAGCCACAGTAATCACTGAATAAGGTCACAAAGACATAGTTTATGTTCCAAGAATTACCTTTATTTAAATTTAAAAGAAAACAGCTCTGTTGTCAGTGTTTTGCCCTGACCGACAATAAATTGCAAGGGCAGTCCTTGAAAATGCTGGCATTGACTTGACAGAGGCTTCTATCACGATGAGTTTTAGCGTATTGTCAGGTGAGATTCGCCGGTAACGTGACAATCTTTGCCACAGTAGTGAAATTTTGCGAAGGCGCTATTATCTCTCTAAAATAACGTAAAAGGACCAAGCACAACGCTATCAAAGTTTAAGGATGACTGTAAATTTATAGCTACTAGCTCCATGTTGTAGTAACACCGAAAGTCAACCGCATCCCGGGCGGAACACCCTGCCTGGTAGAAGATACCTCCTTATCCTTCCACGTACATAATTTTAATTTATTTCTATGTTCACGTAGATAAAGTCGGGAAAAAACTAGTTTGTTCATATTTATGAGTGTATAGATAAAATTTATTATATTTTATTAAATACGGAGGCTTGTCAAAAACATCGCAGAATGGAGGGGTTAAATATAGGAGTATCTCGGGACAGTATTACGCTACGCTAACGCTAAGTGGTTCCTAGGAAAGCTCCTTTTGCACGACAACGCACCCGTTCATAAGGGTCATCGCCCATGACCCTTACGAACGGTCATGTTCAAAGACTCTTATGAACATAGGTGGTTTTCTTACACAAGTGCGGCTTTGATATTTCAAACCTCTCTCCCTATAATCTAGATTGGCATCTTTGAATTATTATTTGTTTACACGTATGAAAGAAGAGCTTCGGGGAAAACCATTTACAAATAACGAAAAATTGAAGGTAACAATTTACTTTTGAGGGCCACGATAAAATATTTTAGAGAAGAATAGGCTTTCGAAGGTATAAATAAGTTATTTGAACAGTTTAAGCAGTGTATTAGGATAAATGGAGAATATATCGAAAATGAAAAATAATTTCATGTTTAACTTTTGCCCCCTTTCCTTTCACTGCGGGAAATTTACGACCCCCCTTCGTATATTACGTTTAAGTAATTTATTTATATTTACTATATCTGATGGTACGTATAGTTGCCTCTTTGGCCAGTTGGTCGTGTACGTAATTGCTCTACATGTGATCCTGAGTGGAATCATGAATCAGGCTAAAATCAGTGATTTAGTTTTCCTTGGTACCAGCTCCGAGTCAGGAAGTTGGCGATATTTCATCTCAAGCCTCGGAAAATACGTAAATCCGTTAAGCCTGATTTAGCACCTGTATCTCTGGTCGTAGATTGCATTCCCATCGTCCTTGAAAGAGAGAAGAGAGAAAACACTGCATCTGTGCTTGCAATCCATTGTTAGGCCGCAGAGGACTGGTGTTCATTGAAAAATTGTTTAAATTCACTTACTATTAATACCGCTGTATTCGAGTCTAAAGGGTATAGGTAATCAGTAACCAGTAAACCTAGTTCTCAGAGGTGACAACGAATCTATAGCCTTCTTTGATTGAAGTTGGTTACATGTGTTGAAGAGCTGAAGTGGTCACTCACCATTAAGTCAACTGTTGATTCGTTTATCACCTAAAGTTAAAATAAAAGCCTCTATAGGTGGAAACTGATAATATGACGTAATTGCCTGTACGTGTGCTCCCGGCGACGCCGAACCTCGGTACAAAATAGGGTTGACAGCCATTCTATTGTGTATTATAGTATTCTATGTACTTTACTTAATATTTTTATTTAAATTTTTACAATAACTTCTTAGACAAAACTCTAAAATAGATCAAACAAAATGCTCTCCCCTAGAATTAATGATCAAAGTGGTGCTATAATACTCTGAAATCAATTATAGTGTAGATAAAAAATCAAGCTTTTCATAATCATTTTTAACAAGTTGTTTGTTTTTTATTAGTCATTATTGTCATTATGCTACGATCAGGTAAAAAAGGAATAGTTATAACCAACCTAAATATTGTTTTACCAAAATAGCAAATCATTCATAATCTTTAAAAGGACACGGTTCTTTAGATGCAAATTAATATCAACACACTAAGTTGATGAAATTAGAAATATGGAGTAGTAATAATATTATTAATACCCGACAACGCAGTTAAAATAATATAGGTTTCTCTTTTTGTTTTCCTTAACTTTTAATAAAGATGAATCGATTGACATCTCATTTATAACAAACATGGCAAACTTACCGTCACATCGTGGCATCAATAGTATGGTAACCTTGCGAAGTCAGTTTTATAGACAAAATGTGAAGACCACAACGTTAAAAACGAAATATAACATGTTATAACCATTTTCTACACATATAATAAATCTGTAGAAAATTCGTGTCTGTAATTATAATATTCTCTGGAAAAATAAGTCCATGGGACTAAATAAAGGGTACTGAAGCCAAAATACTGGTTTTTAGAATTTTTGTCTGTCTGTCAGTGTGTTAAAGATTCACGCAAAAACTACTGGACAGATTTCCATGAAATTTTGTATGTAGGCAGTTAGTGAACCTTATAAGCTACTTTTTATCCGATTACGGAACTTCAAAAAAGGAGCGTTAAATCTTTTCCTCCTTTAGGTGTTAATTTTCTATTATGATTTTGTCTGTTCATATGCTAGATTATATGCTGGATGGCTGATATTTTTTCAAATTAATAGCATATTAACTTTTTTGTTATATCATTTTAAAAGTTTAATAACTTAAATAGATAATAGTGACGTTTATCAATAAAATAAAAATTTATTTGTTTTTTAGTTCAATTACTACTGAAAATTTCGGGAATCAAGGAAGTGACACAACATTACTATTTAAAAATGTATGTATTGCTTTTCGAAGTATTCT
>DWHP01002491.1:0-14408 GCA_018247895.1 Parnassius honrathi
CTCCCCGAACTAATGCCTACAATCTTTTCGATGTCCGTATATGTGATTCGCGGGTCTTCTCGCACCAACATTTCAGTAGTCCATACATTTTATGCCGTTACTGCTGTTACTTACCGTTACTGCGGGGCCCCGGTTCTTTGGTCACCTTTAAGGTTAATTTTACCCCTTTTGAATTCAGCAAACCACCTAAGAATTATTGCGCGTGATGGGGCTGAGTCCCCTAATGCTGATTGTAACCGTTGTGAACTTTATTGTTCGGCTAACCCAAATTTAAACTCATAATAGATCATAGCGTTAAGATCCATCGTTTTAAATGAAAAGCGCGGGAAGCGTAGCAGGAAAATTAATAGAACTTTGTTTGTTTTTCTAATACTGAGGAATTGGCTTATGGAGTTTTATTTTTAAATAAATTTGCTTTCCATTTTTCCATTTTTAAATTTCGAGCGTCTCAAAACTTATTGAGTGACCTACGTAAGGAAATAATGAGAGTGGGAGGTGGAATTGAAAACAAAGTGCGCAACATTTAGAACGAAAAACTAGTGAACAGAAACACACAGGAAGTATCAGTACAATGCTGAGTACCACTGAAGAAGTGATGTCAGGTGAACATAATAATCATGTGTGGTGCATCGACAGCGGGTGTACAGGACAAATGTGTAATGAGAGGCAACAATTAAATGGATTTACGTATGTACTGTGCAAGTGAATTAAATTTGGCTAATAATGAAAGCAGAAAAATTATTGGAAAAGGTAAGGTGAGAATTAATGTGGACATAGGCAGCGAAGAGCGCCGAGTTGACCTCGACAACGTTTTTTTTTGTGTCTGATTTACGCACTAATTTACTGTCAGTAGCTAAAATAACTGATCACGGTTTCGAGGTGCGATTCAGGAAGAGTGATGCAATCGTGATTGACGAAGAAAATAAAATTCATATGCGAGCTGATCGAATTGGTAACTTATATCACGTGAGATTATGTCAAAGTAGTGTGAGTAATGTTGAAGCTGCGAAAAAGTCAACAGATTTATGGCACAAGCGTCTAGGCCATCTTAATGAACCTGACTTAAAAACCATGGCGAAGAGCCATCTTGTGCATGGATTAAACATGAAGGACAATGAAAAATTGTCAGAGTGTGAGATTTGTATGAGTGAGAAACAAACTTGTAAACCTTTTCCTAAGGGTATCAAAATTCGTACAAGTGAACTGTTAGAAATTGTACATACATGTGTATGTAGACCGATGAGACACCAATCATCTGCTGGAAAAAAATATTTTGTTACGTTTATTGACGATAAGTCACGCTGGTGTGAAGTCTATTTTATTCGAAATAAAAGTGATGTATTTAATGTATTTAAAAAGTATAAAGCAGAAGTTGAAAATTTTACTGGAAAGAAAATAAAGTGTCTTCAATCAGATAATGGAGGTGAATATATAAACAATGATTTAAAAAAAAGACAAATGACATCACACGGAGATTATCAGTACCACATAAACCCCAGCAAAATGGTGTTGCTGAAAGAAATAATAGGACTTTAATAGAAATTGCACGATGTATGATGCGCCAAGTCGGATATACGTTGTCGTTTTGGGCAGAAGCAGTTAATACTACTAACTATATACGAAATAGATGTCCAACAAGAGATACCATTTACTATATGGAAAGGAAGTAAACATACGGTAATATTTAAAAAGAGAAAGGTAAACAAAGGGGAAAGTTTGATTCAGTTTCAGAAGTAGGCATTTTTATGGGATACGATACACAATCTAAGGCTTATAGAATTCATAACCCAAGAAACAAGAAAATAATTTTCATTAAATGTTTTGTAAGAGATATGTGCGAAGAAGGTCTTATTGAACTCAGATACTTATGTACAGAAAGAATGCCAGCAGATTTTTTACCAAAGGTTTGAGTGGACCAAAACATAATTGCGCAATTTAGTAATGATGTGTATGTAAATATCCTAATCCTAATAGAGATTTAATTGCTCACGACTTCGAGGGGAGGGGTTGTAGTGATAAAATAATCGCGAACATCGTGAACCAATATAAATAGTATAAGAGATCGTTTTGAAATTACCTATATGCATTTTACATACATATAGGTAATTTGCATATTATGCAAATTACCTATATGTATGCATGTATAACTAGGTATGTTACCATATCGTCGTGAACTGCGACAACTGTCAGCGTTGTTAAGTTTGTAATTTGTCCGCCATTGTAAGATAGATGTTCGCACGTAAATCACCTGTAATTACCTGTGTTTAATAAGTAATAAATCTTTTCGTAGTTCTAACAATGTTTGGTTTCGAATTACTGAGCCAATACCGACAACGGAACAGACTTTGTTGGAGCATCCAAGGCACTTCTTAAGCTCGTCCCCGGTGCAGAGAACAGTCATTGCTCTTGAAATTCGTGGTTAAGCAACAATAGTGTTTCATGGCATTGTATTCCTGCCCAACTACACTATTAATATAACTGCAGCATGGCTCTACCACGTATAAAGCTTGAACGCACTCGGACACTATGATCCTGTCCTGCGTTAACAAATAGTCTCCGTTGAGACAGGCTGTGAGATATAACGTCCAAAATCCGGAACTTATTTCTTTATTAAAACTTTGTTGCACATAAATATACAAACGCGGACTTAACGCCTTAAGATGTTCTCTACCAATCTAGATGTAAGGAAACAGAGAACACCACTACTTCGGAGGTGCAATTTTAATTGTAAGTGAAATAATTAATGATTAACAAAATAACTACATGAAAATTAATGAAGAATATTATGTATTATTATTTCTTATAAAATTTCTGAAAAAAAATCTTAACCCAAGCATACCACTGCAAGACTTCAAGACACAGTAAGTTTATTCTGAGTAGATCGAACGAAAAGTAATAATTAAAAAGCAGAAGGTACTCCGGGTTAACTCTGACATCGGGACGACAATCACCTCAGTCTCTCATGACAATGCGTGCTCCAGACAGGAATCGTCGGCAATTAAAAAAGTACAACTAAAAGCGATAACTGATTAATAAGCTGAAGTGGCAATGGGCCGGCCATATAACTCGAAGAACCGACAATCGATGGGGAAAAACGGTTCTCGAGTGGCAGCTTCGTACTAGTAGGTGAATTATAGGGCGAGCCCCTACAACATGAAGTGACGACATGGTAGAATATGCGGGAAGTCGATGGATGCAGGTGGCTTAGAACCGTGCCTTGTGACCTTCCTTGGGGGAGGCCTATGTTCAGAAGTGGACTTGTAAGGGCATGCAATGAGGATGAAACGCGATAAAATATGTAAAAGTAGGTTTGTTCAAAGAATATGTATAACTAATCTATACAGGGAATCACAAGCTTCGACGGTGAGATACAATTAACATAATTACATTTAAAACTTCACGTCGTCGTATATTCGAGTGTACCAAATCCAGCAGGAAAACTTTGTCTACGTTAATTTATACGGTCGCTTTTATGGAAATGTCCGTTGGAGTACAACGGGATTTTGTTATTAATGGAAATTCTATTTGTGATGCAAAGCAGGAGAAGCCGAAGCGTTTCCGTCGGACGCTGAAGGATATTATGTTTGGTTTTACAACTCGATAACTACTCGATAGCCACTCGGTAAAGCAATGAATGATTTACCAAAAAAAAAAAAAAACTTTTTTATAACTTTTGGATGATGCTTGTTTTATTTTTGACACGTTTTTATTAGCTTCGCGTGTATCTATATCTATCTTATCTATGTAACGGTATCTTTTAATGTAATTTTCACCAACTTGTAGACTTTCGAACGGCTTGAACATTTGCTCTCGTATTTAAGGACTAATGAAAATATAATAATTTAATAATTTTATTTTAGTATCCTTATCAGGATTGTCAGTATAATTCTTTCTTAAATTATCAGAGTGTTTTTTTTAAAGTTTTCTTAAAAGTTAATATTATATTTTTATTTAAGTAAGGTTTACAAATGAGTACGCATTATATCTGACAGAAAGTGGATGCTGTGGCTTATAGACTGCTACATTTATCCTCGATTAAGAATTTCACAGTAAGATGAACGAAGGAAATAAATCAGGAGTGGGCAGCAGTGTTTGACTCCTGACTTCAACTGCGTGATATTATTTACGATTGGTTGTCATGAGTTTTAATTTTTTTTGATCGAAATCCTAATTCTATTTCTAAAATAAAAGTAGCCTAAGTTACTTCTAATAATATCAGCTCTCTGCCAGTAAAAGTCCCGTCAAAATCGGTCCTGCGGTTTCGGAGATAAGCCGGAACAAACAAACAGACAGACAGACAAAATAAAAATTGTTTTTGAAGTAAAACTTCTTTAGTATCGTTGCGATTTGAAACGCGATGAAACGAAAAAGTGGCAGTAAAAAGAGACAAGCGTACATCTATATGATTAAGCCTGCGAGAGAATTAGACAGAATCTATATTATATTATAATATAATAAAGCGGAAGTGGTTCTTTGTTCGTTTAAACACACTAATCTGGAATGAAAACCAGTGCTATCACTGAGTCCGGTCCGTTTCACCGTTTCATGCTGCAGCACAGGGTATTTTTAAATGTTTTCTTAAATTTGTAATGATGTTAAATTACTTTTAATTTAGTTATATTTATATTTTGGCATTTAATCACTTTTTATTTGTTATGATGCATGCTTAAACTGGAATAAAATGCATTTCTAATCTCTGGAATACTAATCCGATCTGATAAATTATTTTGTATATAGTCAGATTCATTAGAAATAGGTTATCTAGTATTAGGCTCCACCTCTCACCTAGTTAAATATTAACTTTTCTTAAGCAAGTCGGAAGAAAACGCTTTCAAGAACTGTGTAACGTTCTAGAAAATGTAGATCTTTCCTCCACCTAAAAAAGATTACAGTTCCATAGGCCTATTTATAATACATAAGCCACTTAAGTTTACTTAGTGATTATTAAGAATAGTATTTTGATCTTTACGAACGAAAGTTACTTCATCATCTAGAATTGTTATTATAGATGATGAGGTATTTTTCGATAAACTATGAAGATGAAATTTTTTTCTTAAAGCGTGTTACGTAGACGCGTAGTTTAAGAGGTAATGGAAAATATTCTATTGCTGAGTGCTATATTCTATTACTGAGTGCTATATTATATAGAACTCAGTGCACGCACTGCAATTGTTCGGCAGAAATGTATAAGAGTTTCACACGTACCCAGACGGATTCCCTGGAAATAAGGGAGTCCTTCCACCTGGATTTTAAGGAGAACATTACTTACTGTTAGCGTCGCTAGCGTCGTAGCTCGTGTTAGTATGCGCGGCCACCTGCTCGCTATAGCGGCTCTCAATGCACGGCTGGGTCCAGGCCTGGGCCGTTATCCAGTTGGCTAAACGGCGTACAGGGTCCGCTGGAATCGTCCATTAAGAATGTTTGAAATATTTCAATGATTTATTTGTATGATAGTAAATGCTGCTGTATATGGCGAGGTAGAACCTTACCGCAGTGTAGTTGTAGCACGAATGGGTTAACTCGATCGAGGATTCTGTAAGGACTACGCCCTCACAGAATACCAGCGTAAACTAACATCCTGTATTCTGTTTTGAAGACCCTTGTCTGGAGACTCTTTTTGACTCTAAATGAGGCATTCCATTTTAGTCCTTAGTGGTACATCTCATCAGCATTTTGATTCTTAGTAGAGGGTAAGTATAGATGTCTATTATACATTTATAAACAGGTGAACTGTTTGCTCGTTTGTCAACTTTCTTCCATAAAAAAGACATTTCGCACCTTTGACGCTGCTGTTCGTCAGACAGGCGTCTTTGTATTTTACGCCCGGCGTTAACAAGATGGTTATACCATCATATATTGGAAGCCAAATGTCTTTCTGGCATAAACTAACAAAGACCTAATTGGGGTGACATATCGTACGGTGCCTATACGGCTTACGTACATAATGTACGTTACATAATGAAATATATGCGATAGTGACCATGTTACATGGTATATCGTACATATTTTATACGTGGTAGAGCCATGCTGCAGTTATATTAGTAGTAGCACAAATGGGTCGGCTCGACCGCGTAAGGACCACGCTCTCACAGAATACCAGCGTAAATTAGTAGGTTAATGATGCTGTGTTGGGTATGGTGAGTGTAGAGAACCGGAGACCCTTTTTACTGGAAACGAGGCATTCCATCTTAGTTCTCATGAGTGACAACGCATCTGCATTTTGATTTATAATCGAGGATAGATGTAGATGTCTATGAGCCGCAGGAACCACTTATCATCAGGTGGACTGTGTGCTCGTTTGTCACCCTACGAGTGTATCCTATAAAAATAAAATATTTAATGTACAGTAAAATAGTGATGGTGTAAAGATTTTCACTACACTATACTACACTACACTACGGGAAAGAAATTGGGAGATGTGCAGCAGCATACCGAATAACGATTGAAAATAAAAAAAACTGCGCTTGTAAACCCGCCTGCCAAACGGGGCAACTATGGCACATATCCCCTCTATGAGGCAATCTATCAGGGAGGCCTATTTTCGGTAGTGGTGCATGGTTACACCACACATTTTTATTTAGTAAACGTTGCAATTTACTTTCAGCCCCGTGTCGCGTGTATTTAAATTTACTTTTTTAATTGCAAATTGACAACAGCCATTGGTGTTCCGAAGGACCGTCAACAACCGTCCTTCGGAACACCAATGGACTTTAAGAGGATTGTAAAGCTGTAAAATTTCATATAAGACCGATAACGTTCCCCCCTCCTTAGGGGGTATATAGTCTAATTTTCATTTTTTTAAAAACGTTGTAGATATAATATTAAACTAGGTACGTACGTTTTTTTAAAGAAATATTGCATACGATATAAATTATTAGCATCTATATTTTTGACTTAAAAACTAACATGAGCGTTTTCATTCTTTTTTAAATAAACTAGAGTGAATTACTAAAAAAATTACAGACCTAGAATAAGGTATACTGAATCTAATGAGACCAAAATTGTCTCATTTCGTAAAGGTTCAGTGGGGTGAAAAAGTTATCGCCCGAAACAATATATCAAAAAGGAAATATAGGCGACCATGACTTTCAATACAGACCTCCAAGACTTGCAGCACTCTATCACACGACACAGGAGGTAGAGCGAGCGGTATAAAACAAATAGCATTTTTGGAAATATCTACTCGCGCTACGTATCGGCACTTCACAATACTTTTGATAGGCTATAACGGTGATGGTTTATTGACAATGATATTGTAGAAAAAATACGAAGAAAGAAGAAGAAGGGGTAGACAGCTAGACAATTGGTGTTGTTGGTTGGTGTGGCTCATAGACATCTATTCTCTGTTTATCGCTCCTGTTTATACAGAAATATAATATAGCTGAAGAATGGCTCGCTACTGGTACATTGAACAGTAGCCCGCCTGACGTGTGACGATCAATACAAATTATCTTTATGTTGGTAGGGACTCGTGTTCGGCCGTGGATTTTTACGGGATGATAACGAAGTAGAAGATGTACCATCCTAAAGTAAACCTTCAGAATAGAATCATCATCATCATCATTGCAGCCCTTCGCAAGTTCACTGCTGAACACAGGCCTCCCCCAAGGTATGTCACAAAGCACGGTCTCTAGCCACTTGCATTCATCGACTTTCTGCATGTGTTATCATGTCGTTACTCCATCTAGTGGGGGGGTCGCACTAAACTTTGTCTACCAGTACGAGGCTTCCACTCGAGAATCTTTAATAGAATATAATACAATGTAAAAATTTTTTCATTCATTTAGATTACAAGAATATTTACCGAAAGTTATTTGAGATTGCCACTGGTTCGGAAAGAAACCTCCGCCCTGGGAAGAATCAGCAGGAAAACCAGCGGGACTTTAAAGAAAATATATTTAAAATAAAATATTTTATACAATTAAGTTTAGTACACCTCAAAGTTAGAGGTTAAGGACATTAGAGTTAATACTTACTAACGTTAATATTGGTCAGAACATCGCACGCTGCAGGAATGTCACCAGGCCTGGCGTACTGGACAAGGTACGCAAACGTCTCTGTGATGCCAAACCAGAAGAATGTGGCGACGTCCAATGGATTGGAGCCATTGATGGGTGAGCAGGTGCTGTTAAGAAAATCGAAAATGAGAGAATTTAGGTATGTCGCTCTCACTGCAGGGCACACTCCTCTCATGAAAGGAGAATGTGTCCTGTAGCGGGAGATACTTACATGAGTAAGTAATGTTAGAAACCAACGCGACGAATCTCATATACTAAACACGAAACTGCCACTTATGGGCCTCGTTATAATGTTGAATTTAATGAGCGATCACGTAGTAAATAAATAAGAATCGAATGAGGAAACGCCTAGAAGATGTTTGACGGCGCAGTGGCTTAGCAATGAGTTACAACGGTAAGGCTGCGGGTTCGAATCCCGCGCGGAACAAGTATTTGTATGGCCTACAAGTAATTGTTCCGGGTCTGGATCTGTGTCCTTGTGAAATTTATGTTTGTAAACTGCCCCCACGATGCAGGAGAATATCCTAGTGGGGGGGGGGGGAAACGTTTTTCCTTCTTATGTATAGCAGTTGTATTATTAAACAGGTATTTCTTCCAAATATCGTGTAGATATAAGGTGCTTCTAAAATCCATTACCGCATTTATTCGCGTGGGTTTGGGAAAAACGTCTACAGAAAATGCAAAAAATCTTATAGCTGGTAGTATTACCATCTTGTTTACGCCAGACTAGAGGTACTATTTATGTCGCAGAACAGAATTGCGTGCACTGGTGTGTTCCTATCTAAGGTGTCCATTATCAGTCCTCAGTGGTACAACGTTTCTGTAGTCCGCGTTATTGAAGTAGGGTGCGGTTGTCGTAATTTAGTTTTTCCATTTAATTTTATAACACAAAAGATGCAAAAGACCCAGACCGACGATGGATAGCGGCGTCGAAAATGCGGGACGTCTGGTTTCGCAATCGTTAATCCTCATACAGAGAGTTTTATTTATAGAATGAGGGTAACAAACGATCGCACAGTCCACCTGATGGTAAGTGGATGCTGTGGCCTATAGACTATATAGAGGTTAATAATCAAAACGCAGATGCATTGTCACCCTAAACTAAGACAGAATGTCGCATTTCCAGTAAAAAAAGGTCTCCAGATCTCTACATTCATCGTACGAGACAGCAGCATTAAGCTGCTATTTTACGCTAGTATTCTTTGAGAGCTTGGTCCTTCTCCGGTCGAACCGACTCATTCATGCTACAATCATAATATAGCTGCAGCGTGGCTCTACCACGTATAAAATGACGAATAAGTGAAATCTTTCCTAAAACGGGATGATGGATTCATCAGGGCTTTTAACAGGTTGAAGACGATGAAAACTTCATTAGATCTGGTGGCAGAAAATGGCGTCATGGTGACTAAAAATATGGTTGAAAAGTGTGGTAATATTGAACCCCACCTACTTATTATACGAGCCCACGATTGTTAGGCCGACGTGGGATTCTATTCTTTTTAGAGAAGTTTATTTTCTTACTTACTTGAACATTTCCGAGATCGTATTAGCCCCGCTCTCTGTGGCAAGCTGTTGCACCATTTCCTCGACAGCTTCAGCGATGCTCGTTACACACTCTTCACTGCCTTGAGTGCGTAGGGCCTCCGTTATGACTTCCAGATATTCTGTAAATGAAATAAGTTCAGAATGGTTGACTACCTCGTTGATCTAGTTGGTCCAGGTTGTAAGCGACAATGATGATCAAGTGATGCCAAGTAATACCCAGGTCAGGCCGAAAATCAGTTATAGAGTTTATCCTTTAAGAAATTTTTAGTAGGAGTCCAACATCAGGAAGTTGGCGGTGTTTTACTGCCGTGCCTTGAGTAGCACGTTGGTCTTTTATCTCCGGACATGTCGAGTTGCCGTCTCATCGGGCTATGCGAGTAAGGGAATAGAGAGTTTGCCTGTGCTTGCGCACAAACTCAAGCGCTATACAGATGGCTAGGCTGCATTGAGACTGGCCGCCGTGACCGTAATTCAGTCTGGAAGACGTTATTACATGAAATGAAATGAATTATTTCATTTTTTCGACGTAAGAAGCAAAAATTTTCTGTAAATTGCTGCAAAATTTTGTTTTCTGCAAATTTATTTCCGTTTCGAGACGAGTTTCCACTGACAAGCGATGAAAAAGCAAGAGAAACACCTTTATCCTTTATTTTTATGTATATAAAACCTCCGATATATATTCTTCACCTTAGTTACGCAATGGGTTGTAGGTTGGTTTAGAACATTGCGCTTCGAACAGATATTCCTGGACCTTTCGTTTACGCTGATAGTGACCAACGTGGGTATTTAACTGATCACCCCATCGGCGGAAGGTTACGAAGGAAATGAGGATTTTCAGAGTGCCAGTGGAGTTTTCTGCAAGTGGAATACTAAGTTAATTGACGAACGTAGCTCTAGGGATCGGCATATTAACACGAAAATGCCTTTTTTATGTATATATCTGGCTTATGGCTTTTCCTTTACAGTGACTCATTATTTCAGTTGATGGTAGAAATTTGAACGTGTTTTAGATAATTAACCCCCCAAAAAATTGCTGAGCTGAATCGAGAGAGAACACATCCCGCTCTGAACGACATTAGTTACGGCCCTCCTTTAGATGATGGTATTGCTCTACGAGAAATTAAGCATTTGGGGTTGCAAGTTGGGGGCCCTGAACGCCTAGTAATGTAACCTCCGAGGGGGATGACGACTTTGAAGAGAACTTAGGCATCGTGATGTCTCTGGTGTTGGTGGAAGAAAGTGCTGTTCCCGGGGCACGTCCTGATCCATCGTTTGTCTAGTAAAGTAAAGTGATGGTAGAGAACCGGTTGCATTCCGGAAGAAGATCCTTGAATCACTGATACATACTAATGGTGACCACTATGGAGACTACCACCGAAATAAGTAATTCTATCACTAAGCTTCTATTTAGCTATTATTTTTGATTGGCTCTCACCTGGAAAATCTTCCTGCGCATGTAGTGGACCGCTGTCCGAGAACGCAGCTGTCACCAGGTGAGGATAGGCTAGACGCATCCATGTGGCCATGCTGCCGGCGTAGGAACAGCCCACTAGCGACACCTTACCGCCTCTATGTAAACAGATAAAGTCATGAGGTCTTCGAATATTTACCGACGGGAGCAAAATGGAGGGAAAGATTGGAGCAGAACTATCCATTTAGAATAGTGTAGCTGAGATCCAAAGTTTATAGCTTAAACTGTGTGACTACTTCACCGTTTTTTAGGCAGAATTGTCTTTACTTTACAGGGCAACTAAGCAAATCCTCATACATATATATCTATCCTTGATTACGAATCATAGTGCAGATGCGTTGTCACCTCAGAAGAATATGAAGGAATTCTCCACACGTTGTAATTAACAGTAGTACATGCACTGATGTTTAGTAGAAAATAAAGGTAAGTGGATGGTATCTATCCAGACAAACTTTTAGTCTGAAGTAGAGTCCTACCACCTGGAAAAGAATACAGATAATCACGTTCTTGTCTTCTTCTTATTTACAAGTTTATAAAAGTTTACTTCCGGATATTATTTATAGAATAAGGGTGACTAGCGAAGACATAGTTCAGTTAATGATAAGTAAATGCTGTGGCCAAAAGACATTTGCATCAATTCTCAATTAAGAATCAAGATAAAGATGCGTTTTCATAATGCAGATGAGACCTCCCCCGTTTTATGGAGAGTTTGTCTTAATCACACCTATCCAATAATTAAAAGAATCAGGTGTTTGTGAAAATCCATTTTACTAAGATCCGCGTAATAAAATGATGTGTTTTACCCAGTTTGAAAAGCACCTCCCGCCCTCCCTCAATTGTATGCGTAATCCCCATCACCACTAATCGCACAACATTACACCAAACACCACTACGAAACTACGATAGACACACCACCGTCGAAAATACGACTCGTGTTTCACGTCTAAACCAGGCATCTTCAGATAAAGACCCTGCGGAGACTGAACGCTAAGACTGTTTTAAAGTTACAGCCTGTATACGTCCCACTCCTGGGCACAGGGCTCCGCTTATTTATGAGAGGGTTTTAGAGCAAGTGTTGGCGAAATTCACATGTCTTCGAATTATTTTTTTTTCTTATTTTTCAGACCATAGCTGGTAGACTGAAAATCGCAGTACTGTTTCGAGGTCTTCCACACACTTGAAGCTGTTCCATTTTCCATAGTTATCTCTTAGAGCACTACGGGACGAAATGTGGAGATGGATTCTTTTAATCAACCACCATAATACAGGTAACTGCTGACTGCTTCGTGGATGAAGTCCAGACTAATCATTCAGCCTTCAAGATGGATAAACGAATATCAGAAGAAGTGTAGTGGTTGTAGTAGTGCGACTGTCGATCGTGAGGTCCTGAGTTCGAATCCCGAGTCGGACCATAAAATCAATTACTGAGTTTTTCGTCGACAAATTCTCAGTAGCTGCCCAGAGTTAGGAAGTTTCAGAGAGTCACGCGCGATCCGTTGAAGTGTAAACACGGTTACCAGTCAGCTGTTACTTTATTTTGTTCCTAATTAGCTTGAAAAGTTATTTGAAACGTTTCTGAAGTTAATATATTTTGTTATTTAATGTATGTTCTTAAGTAAGATGCAGTGAATTAACTTATTTATACTTTGTGCAAAGTGTATTGTAAAGTGCATTTGTTTATACCGTGAATGTCAGCTGAGAGTTGCATCACCTATCCTTTGCTTATATCGGTCATTGACCTGTATTTGCGCATAGTCCATCTTGCTCGCTCAAGCATCTAATCAAAGGCCTGTCGCTAAGCAATGGTGTATTTGGCTTGTCGGTTTATATCGAGTTTTATATCGAGTACCTGCTATTTGGATTCATTTACTTGCTATCTATATAATCTATATAATTTATACGAATAATACAAAACCATGAAATGCTTAGCATGTTCACAGGTGATTCGTCGCGAAGAATTATTGGTTTATATACGCTGTAAGGGCACGTATTATTATAAATGCCTAAACATTACTATGGCTCAGTTTATAAATAAAAATCATGATATTAAGCGTACATGGTGCTGTCCTTCGTGAGTGAACGTAACATCACGCCGTATTAAAGACGAAACACCTGTTAGAAAACAATTCGAATCAACGCTTAACTAGACTGACATGTTATATTATGAGGATATCATACAGGGTCAGGGGGACTTAAAAGAGTCGCCATCTAGTGAGCAACCTAATACAATCATCAGCAGTAGTAAGTTACAATGCCAGTCAGATAAATGTTTTAATATCTCCCTTGAGCAACTTTCTTCCCGTCTCGATACGAAATAAATCATATGCGTAGCTCAATTACTAAGGAGATTAAGCAAGAGTTTGATATAGCAGTGGATAAACTCAAAAAAGAATTTACGGAGACTACAGATTGTAAGAATAGTAGAGGTAAAAAGTGACATGTCGGCATTCAGTAATAAAATATCTCTTTTAGAGAATGAACACGAAAAACTACAGGCTGAGTTGTGTTTTTTAAAAAACCAACATTTACCTTGCACATATCAGGATTTGCGTAACACCATAACTCAGTTACAAGTTAATCTTAATGAGCGTGATCTTTGCGTGGCTTTATTAAATGACTTACGGAATTCCGGTATCCCGGAAATTGGAAAAACTTCGTTGTTGCGGTAGCAGAGAAGTTGGGCACTCAGCTCGAAGAGAGTGACATAGCGCCAGTAAAATGGGAAGTAGTCAGCGCCTTTTGGATTTAAAAACTCAAGCCCTGGGACGTCGCTCACGTCATCGTCATATTGTGGTACACCTCTCTCGTGGAGTTATTCGAGACGAATTGTTACGTAAATGCTCGCGTTCGCCGTGGTGCTACAACAGTAGATCTTGGCCTCCCATCACATGAACCTACCTTTTTATTACAATAAGAGGCTTACTAGTACAAATCGACAATTATTTGGAAACGCACGTGATATTGGAAGTCTTAATTGGAAATATATTTGGACTAAAGAGGGACTTATATTTGCTAGACAAAGTGATAGTTCAAAAATACACCAATTGCGATCTATTGCTGATATTGAATACATTTTTTGACGTCTCATCAGAAAATAGCCCGAAATAACCAATTAAAAAAAATATCCGCCTGTATTACCTGCGTAGGTTTGTTAATAAATTTGTTTAATTTAAGTGTTATTATTGTTGCGCGCCTAAGTTGACGTCAGATACCTGGCATTGATCTGGTCCCCGACACTAGATGGCGCTACATCTAGTGTCGGGGACCAGAGCGAGAAGGGCTTCCTAGAAAATGTCGATCTTGAACTTTCGACCAACAGCGCCATCTAGTATCGAACAGAAGAATTAAGCTTTCTAGAAGCCCCACACTCGAAC
>DWHP01002492.1:0-14408 GCA_018247895.1 Parnassius honrathi
AAACGTGAATAATTATAGTCTTTTAATACCAAGTCCTTCCACACACGAAATGAGTCGTCATTAGGTGCGTTCTGAAATTATTATTTAAAATAATTTTGAACAGTTACAAAAATAGAAATAAATGGATAACTTTTTTTATGGCTTCTTAGAGAGGTATTTCTTGTGTGTTTTAAGACCTTAAACTATAAGGGTATTTTAGATAAATATTTCATATTGGGACGTTATCATTTCGTTGTCTGGTACGATTTGGCCATCCTCCTTTACCATCCAAACAGTTATTAATATCAGATTCCTATATTATGAAAACGATTCGTTCTCTATAACGATTCGTTATGTTACATAAATTGTTATTACAAAGTATTCATTTGGCAAATGAAGATAACTTAAAATGGATTAAATTTACGTGGTTCGTAAGTTGTTGAACCAGTATATTGTATTTAATAAGACTGATAAGGAAGAAAAATAATAAAGAAGATTTACTGTCTTACCGTGTAGTGGTGGTGTAAGAATACCCCTTGCACCATGTCGTCCAGTGTGTTCTGTAAGAGGTGATAAAGCGAATAAATCATAGAATTGGGCGGCAGTGTCATAATATGGCTGCAGCAAGAACAGGTCGGCTTGACCGGGGCGGGACCACTCTCTCAAACGAATACCAGCGTAAAATAACAGTTGAATACTGTTGTGTTTCGTATGGTGAGTTTAGAGATCCGGAGGCATTCCATCTTAGTCCTTAGGGGTGAAAACGCATCTGCGTTTTGATTCTTAATCAACGATAAATGTAGATGTCTATGGACTACAGCATCTATATACCATCAAGTGGACTGTGTGCTCGTTTGTCACCCTTATTCTATAAAAAAATCTCCGGTTGCTACCCCCCTGCAAAGCGTGGCAACTATGACAATAACCCCCGTCATGAAGCATTCCATGGGAAGGCCTACGTGCGACAGCAAAGTTTGTTAGGTTGTAATTAATGAACTCTTGTCTGAACGTGTTGTCATTATTTTCAGATAATCTTTTATTACTATAAACGCTTCCTTTCGTCTTCGTCTAACACTGACGTGTATATGATATTCCGATATTAAACTCCACAGCTGAACATAGGCCTCCCCTATAGATTGCCTCATAGTGGGGATATTTGCCATAGTTGCCACGCCGGGCTAGTGGGTTGGCAACCGTAGTTTTTTTATTGGCTATTAGAGAGACATAGCCACCCATTCCCTGATCTGTTTCTTTTCCGTCGCCTCTTACGATACCCACGGGATCATATGGGTTAGTGGTTATTCTTACACCGCCATTTTATCTAATAAAAATAATTGTCATTATTTTCAGATAATTGTCATAGATTATATATAAAAAAAATTCATTACAAACACGTCCTTTCATCTACGTCCGACAGTGATATATTGTCTGATGTACACACACAAGAAAACCATTATTTTTAGATATTACAGTCAATATATCA
Source organism: Parnassius honrathi (assembly GCA_018247895.1). NCBI lineage: Eukaryota > Metazoa > Arthropoda > Insecta > Lepidoptera > Papilionidae > Parnassius > Parnassius honrathi. The sequence continues at coordinate 1,463 of DWHP01002492.1, forward strand.
ATAGATCTTACAAAAAGCACTAGATGTTAGGACACGTTTTTTGAGTCCGTCTAGGCAAATCACCGCTCTATGTTTAAATTTTCTATCTGAAGGGTGTATAAAGCCGGTATAATTACACATTCACAATGCTGTGTTAGTCCCTACTTTAACGTATGGTAGTGAAAGTCGGGTGTGGTAGAAGAAGCACGAGAGTAGAATAAACGCCGTAGAAATGCGGGCGCTAAGCTATGTTAGGGCTGAATCTGAGTGACAGGGTGAGAAATTGTGTTAAAAAATGAGGAGTATCGTTCGCAAGACGATGTTGTGACCAGGATTAAGAAAGGAATACTTCAGTGGTTTGGTCATGTAGAAAGAATGAATGAGGAAAGTGACAAAGCAAATTTATGTAGCAGAAGTGAACGGAAGAGTCGGAAAGGGACGTCCTAGGCGAATGTTTATCGACTAAATTGGCGATATATTGAAAATGGGCCAAATTAGGAGTACCCTCAACCGACGAGCATGTATGCGTTGGTGTACGGATATGGAGGAGGCGAAAAAGGTATGTCAGGATCGTGCCAAATGAAAGTCTGTAGTCTCTGCCTACCCCTCTGCGTGACAGGCGTGAGTGTTTATATATGTATGTGTAATTACAACACATCTATAGCCTTCTTTGTTTGAAATTGGCTGAGGATCCATGGACTACGGCAGTCACCGACTGAGTTCGTTGATCACTTCAGTTTTATAAAAAACAGAAGTCTAATAACCGCAAAGCTAATCCCAATATGCTTGTTTTTGCGCAACGTGCATCGCTGGTGGTCAACGATTTTCAACCCAATATTTGCCCGACAATTCTCCTCAAATCAGTGCGTCGCAGCTTGTGATTATTGTGCCGAAGTGTTTATTCTACGCCGCGTCCTAATTGGTTCTCATTTGTAGGCCGCATTATTTTCGTATTCTCTTCAAATTTTTCCTTAATATTATCATCGGTAGGTTTTATTAGGATTTCGCTATCATACAGAAAAACCTTAGTTTCGATCTGTTTATTTATCTTTTGTTGTTTATAACATTTTCATGATCACAACTAAAAATAATAAGAAAACTAAAGCAAAATAGCAATGAGCAAGTCTATGAAGTAATCTATGAGGCAGGCATACGTTTAGCTGTTGGTTTCTCTTTATATCCTAGTGTTTGATCACATTAGATAAAGTTTCTAATTTTAGTACACTTTTCATAGCGATTTGGTTATCATTAGATTGATATTCTAAAGTTATTATAAGTTTGATTGTTGTAAGCAATTTTATTAGTATGTAACATTAAATTAAGTCTTGACCAAGGAAGGATCACGTTTTCTCAGAATACCAGAGTAAAATAGCAGCTCAATGCTGTCTTTCGTATAGTGAATGTATAGAACCGGTGACCCTTTCTACTGGAGAATCGTGGCATTCAAACTTAGTGCACAGAGGTGGCAACGTATCTAGATTTTGATTCTTAATATAAGATTAATATAGAAGACGTCTACGGGCTGCAGCATCATCCACCTACCCTATAAGTAAAAAAGAGGAAATGAAAGCAGAAAAAAGAGTGTATGGCAGCGCTGTCGTCGCGCCACAAGCGAAACACATCGAAGCTTAAATCGCGCTATCAAAGTTCCGAAGTAAACATTATATTATATAACAGCTTCGAAACACCACTCGGAGCATTGGCCACCCCCCGGGCTGAAGATCTTGCCTGGCGGGAGATCTTCTCTTCTCCTTCTACGGCCAAAAATACAATAGAAAATAAGACGAGGCTTATTTTGAACAGTGAAATTATAAGGGTATATAATGATGATGACAATAGAAAATGTTATAGATATAAAGCACATCAGAACCCTATCCTATGCGTCCCAGCTCACACTTGGCCGTGTTGTTTAATTTGTCCACACGTCAGTAAAGTAATGATAGATTACAAAACCTGGACCGAGTCGGTTTCTTTCAAGCCCAATGTGTTTTCCAAATCGCTATGGGGCGGAGTCTTACTGATGGTTGTTTGATTTGAACCGTGCCGAGATTTTTTCAACAAATTAGCACTGACTTGTTCACAGAGGTTTCTGTTTTACACTCGATGAGTTTTTTACTGACGAGCGGGCGCCTAAATATAGTTATTTATCAAATGTAAGTCAGTTGTGTGGTCCGCTGAAACTTTTCATCTAATTTGTTTTTGCGATGATTTGAAGCTAATATTTTGATAAAAATATGTCTTTATTATTAGTACCGCCGCAGCTGTATAATTACTACAATACGCACGCAGAATACCAGCACATAATAGCGGCATAATTCTGCTGTGTTTCGTATACAAGTGAAGAGAACCGAAGATTTTTATACCGGAAACGAGGCATTACATCTTACATTTCAGACGTGACAAAGAATTTGCATTTTTGTTATTAATCAAGGATAGATGTAGATATCTATGACCCACAGCATCCAGTCGCCATCAGGTGGAGTGTGTGCTCATTTATCACCTTTATCTTATAAAAAGAAAACAATATATGAAGTAGCGGCATTAAGCTGCTTTTTCACTCCGGTATTCTGTGAGAACGTGGCCTACCCCAGTCGAGCATACTTATTCGTACTACAACCATAATATACCTGGAGCGTAGCTCTATCATTTCTATACCTACTTAAAATGTTTTTATTACAATGTTATTTTTCATCTATCTTGAATCATAGTTGACGCGGAATTAATTTCAAATGCAACAACAACTTAATCATATGACAAAACCGACGTAAGGCATGCTGGTCGAGTTGTGAATCTCCTACGAGGCGTCGCCGCGCCGCCGCATGCATTAAAATAGACCAGCAACCTACGATAACATCCCGTGACGTCACGTCCTGTTTCCGTCGCTCAGCTGACTGTCCGTCCGTTCGTCTGGCACGTACGGGCACACAATGTCAGTGAAAGTCAAACATCGCAAACAGCTCATGATATTGTTCCGTTCGGGGGTGAATGAAATTGCTAATTAAGTTTACCTTTACCACTATTAACTCCGAAGATACCAGAGCTTAAACCTGAGATTTCAATTGACGTTCACGTGGTAGAGCCCTATCCTGCAGTTATATTATGGTTGTAGTACGAACGGGTCGGCTCAAACAGGAAGGATCACGCTTTCACATAATACCAACGTAAAAGAGTAACTTAATGCTGCTTTGTTCTTTTTTAAGGGTGGCATCGCACCGGCATTATCATTCTTAATCGAAGATGGATGTCGCTGTCTACGGGTCACAATAACCACATACAATCAGGTTGACTGTGTGCTCGTTTGTCACCTTTATTCTATAAAAAAAAACTATGATTGTCTCAAGACAAAATCTCGTTATTATCGCAACAGAAATATAATTAATATCAAAACGAAAAATTGAATGATCAATTCATGCCGCAACGTAACAAGATTTCTTTTAACAATGGTGTACCTAGATCTAGATAAAGTGGTACAAGTCAAAATTCTAGGAACCCGCTATCCAAATATGCGCCCGCTCTCTCATATTAATTACAGGACAGTGCTAATATTTTTTAATTGAATAATGGTGACAGACAAACACGATGATGGATGTTGTGGCCCACAGACATCTACATCTATCCTCGATTAGGAATCAAAATGCAGAATGCATTCTTATGGACAAAGATGGTATGGCTCGTTTGCAATAATACACCATACAAGACTCAGCAACATTAAGCTACTGTTTCACGCTGGTGTTCTATGAGAGCGTGGCCCTTCCCCGCCCGAGCTGACCCATTCGTGGTACTACCGTAATATAGCTGCAGCGTGGCGCTAATACGTATATGATTTTGTGTGTATGTAAAAACAGTTCTCTTCTAGTTCCCTAGGTTAAATCATATACAATTGGTGTATTTAGAACTCCTTAAAGTAATATTTAGATTTCATATATTCAGACAAGAATAACTCAATATTAACCAAAATAACTGTAAGAGGTAGGAGACCTTGCTTGCGGGGATATTTTATGCTAATACTGGAGTGTGCGCTCCAATATATGTATACGCTTTACTACTCGTTTTCACTTCCCCATCTGCATAACGATGTAATGAACACTGATAACGTTAGAAATATCAAAAGCAGTAACAGAAATGTCCTGTATTTCTGTTATTGCTTTTACTATAGCTATTGGCTGTCAAAGTTGAATCTACTGTCATAGACTAGACAAGAGATTTTGTAACCAAGACTCTACTGTTGAATGCTAATATTTTACCAATAGGTTTATACAAATCGAGTATGTACGTTGTTTTATACGTGACAGAGCCTATTATATTATGGCTGCAGCATAGCTATTTTATTGGAAACAAGGCATTCCATCTTAGTCCTCAAGGGTGACAACGCATCTGCATTTTGATTCTAATTTAAGGATATATGTAGATTTCTATGGGCCACAGTATCCGCTTAACGTCATATGAAATGTTTGTTCGTTTGTTACCTTTATTCAATAAAAAAAATGTACTTCGCTTATCACTTGAACCAATCAGGGAACGGAACTATGAGTCATACGGAGTACGTCTGTGCGCGCAGACGGGCAACTACGTGGAAGTGCGCGTTCGTAATCCCCTCAGAATAAATCCATAGGATCCGTGCCCCGAATCGCAAGTGCCTACTGATTGTGCACTCTTAAGTGTTCCAATTCCGTTGAGTCGCTTGTATCGGGACGCAATCGGACTGAAATTAATAACAAAATCAAAGATGGCGGCTACAACGTTGGCAGGACATTAATATGATTGCAAATATGTCTCCAAGTTTAATTGATCACATTGTAAATGTCCGCATAAGTATCGATAATATAACTTGACAAAAAACGTGGTGACAGAATTAGAAAAACCTTCGGGCTATTTCATCCCGCGAGTGAATGAGACGATTAAGTGAACGGTCCATGAGATTCTGTAACTTACTCAATTATTAAAACATGTCTGAGAAATGCTACCACTCAATTAATGAATATTTAAACGATGCATCATTAGGCATATTATAACGACAATACATATATCATTTAGTTATATCCATATGTTATATCATTGTATACTAAATGACAATATAATTTATGTAAAGCATTGTAATATAATTATGATATAAATAATAGAATGAAATAATAAAATAAGAGTTTGCACGTTTACCACTAAAAAAAAACACCTTTGTCGTATGTTCTCAGTTTCAACTCCCCTTGCTGCCTCAGCTAGCATCGGAATCCTCGGTGTCGACATATCGAATAATTTGCAGTTTTATGATCACTTGGAGGGGAAAGCCCAATTGGTTTCTAAAAGCTTGGCGTGCTCAGTAGAGCGGGAAGTATTTAATGCCGGCACACCGCTTGTAACTTTACAAGGCATAAGTTTAGCCTGACATGGAATACTGTTCTCATATCTGGGCCGGGGTACCCCGGTGCCAGCTCCTTTCACTTGACCGCATCCAGCGCAGAGCGGCTCGAATCGTAGACGACCGAGTTCTTTCTGACCGGCTCGATTTACTGGCACTACCGAGAGATGCCGCATCTCTTTGCGTTTTCTATCGCATCTACCAAGGGGAGTGCTCTGAGGAATTGTTCGGATTAATTTCAGCCGCCAAATTACAAGAACGGACATCGTGTCAAAACTCACGATACCAATCACACCATCTGGATGGTTGGTGGTCCACCACTGTCCGTTTTACTAGGAGTTTTCTTCATCGTACACCTGTCTGTGGAATTATTTATCATCGACAATTTTTCCGAACCGAAACGTTTAAGGAACCTCCAAGAAAATAGCTTACTCCTCTCTAAAAGTTCGGCAACGCAGCCGCAATTCCTCTGGTGTTGCAGTTGTTCATGGGTGGCGGTAGTTAATAACCATTAAGTGAGCCACATGCTCTGCCCCCTCTTCTGTAAAAAAATCATTGTAATAGTATAGTAAATTTAATTCTTGTAAATCTAACGTTTGAATCCAGCGAATGCAAGAAAATTTATAAAATCAGGCGTTAATTTGCGGAAATCCATTATATTAAAGATGCTAAAAATTACTACTCCATAAGTTAATTAAAAACACCACCTTGTCGCCAATGCTTGTGCGGCTAATAGCGTCGTTCCTGGAGAGGCGGAGCTTCTATGTCAACATCGAGGAGGCTGTCTCGGTAGCACGACCGATAGAAGCGGGACTGCCGCAGGGCAGCTGCCCATCACCCCACCTGTACTCAGTGTACACCGACGACATCCCCACAATCCAAGGTCACCTGGAGGAGTGGGAAGACGATGTTGTGCTCGCATTATATGCAGACGACAGTGCGCACTTCACGTCATCTCGTCGGGTAGAATTCGCGACAAGGAAGCTGCAGAGACTGCCTCCCGGCGGTCAACGTCGGGAAGACCGCCGCCTTCGCGAGCAGGCTAAGACGCACCCTACCAACCTTGCGGCTCCGTGGGCAGGACGTAGGTTGGAAAGGTACTACCACCTACCTAGGATGCCGGATAGATCGCTCGTTGCAAATGACTCTAATGGTCAACCACGTCGTGGTTCAGGCCAGAGTCGCACGAGTAAAACTCTATCCAATACTAGCATCCACTCTTATGCTGGAAGGAGATTTTTTTATAAAATAAGGGCAAGAAACGAGCATACGTCCGTGGACATTTACATCTAGCCTCGATGAGAATCAAAATTCGGATGCGTTCTCACCCCTGAGGACTACAACCTCACGAAACAGAACAATATTTAGTTGCTATTTTACGCTGGTATTTTGTGAGAGCACCGTACTTACTACCGACCCATTCATGCTGCTACTATAAAATAGTTAAAGCACGGCTCTACCACGTACAGGGACTTTATTATTCAAAATTGGATGACGTACAACTGCAGACAAATGTATTATTCTTTTACAGAATTATAGTTTTATCGGGTCGTATACATGTGGTATCAGTCCCATAGCTGAGTAATTTAAGGCATAATGAAGGTGTGTTAACTATGCTGACCTTCTAAATGTGTAAGAAACCTTTTATTGATCGCCACTGAGTGTTCAATCGCTTCGATCGGAGATGCATTAAACTACCGGCTTTGTATCTAAGACCAATCGGCATACCTAACGATCATCCAACTCATCCTAATAAAGAAACGTGGACAGAGCACTGCGTATACTCAAATTGACGCCGAAATCGTGCCCGGCTGCTTGGCTTGCGCTTACGCACACATCTCTCTTCTTTTTATCTATAACAGCCCATACAAGTACCTAACTAGACGCACACATATGTACCATCCAGTTGGTTGCAAATGTCTTTAGGTTTTTCAAAGAATAAAGTTGACAAATGTGCACACAGACCATCTGATGGTATGTGGATTCTATGTCCTATAGATATCTACATCCACCTTCTATTGAGAATTAAAACGCATAGGCGTTGTCACCCCTGAGACGCGTTGTCCATACGTGCTACATTTGTAATGTAGCACGTTCTCAACGCTGAAGAATATCCACACACTCACCATACGAAGCACAGAAACATTAAGTTGCTGTTCTACCCTAATCTTCTGTTAGAGCGTGGTCGTTCCGCGGTCGAGCTCACCCATTCGTGCTACAACTATATAGCTGCAGTCCCTTTCACGTAATAAAAAATGCATATATGCATATGTGTGTGATTGCTTGTTCTAATAATAGGATAAGCATTGTATTAGCTTGGATTAGACGTCACTTGACATGTATTTTCTTTATTAATCAGAGGCTCAAGGTTAACCGTTTCAACATCAGTTTACATGAGTACACACAACGAGCGCGACTCTCACAATTCTAAATATGATTGGTTTATCTGCGAATGGCCAAAGCAAAGGCAACATTTTATTGCAATAGGTACGTGAAATATAAGAAAATATAACATCAAAATAATACTAACATCTTCTGCACGTGAACCTCGATTATTGACCGATAAGAATGTTAAACAGCTGATTGCAGAAGATTCATCTAATACGCAAAATGCAAATTTACTCTTTTTTTTGCATTTAATTGGTTATAAAGAAAGATCTAACAATTTATTTATGAAATTTATACACAAGCTTTTAGTCGAATTGTCGAAGTATTAAATGTTAGTGTCTATTGAATCTCTCGTAATGATAATTTATCGATACCTCCGCAATAAAAGCAGCCGTAAAAGCTATCAACCTGGTGGAGCCAATCTGCAGCTAAACTATGGTTGCAGTACCGCACTGCAGTACAGTGGTATGGTAGCGTTGTCTTCATCCGGTTGAGCGCTCTCACACGATATACCAGCGTAAAATAGCAACTTTCTACTGCTTTCGTATGCCTGCTGTTCGTATAACCTAACTACATAGAATTGGTGCAACGACTTATATCTAAAAGAACTCATTTCCTCCTTTATTCTACGTATTATCAAAAATAATCAAATGGTGTAATAACAAACGAAAAAATACTTTTTTAGAGTAGTGTCACAGCTTAATCATTACATTAATTTAGATTTGGAATTCCAAGTCGAATGCAAGATATCGAACTTCGGACCGGCCAATATCAAATAAACGGCGTTTACATAGTTAAAAAATTATTTAATCGTATACGTTTGTGATGACCCACAGCGAAGAAAAATCGTTCAAGCAATCTTTATAGGAAGTTGTTAAACGTACATTGAACCCAGACTCCATGGCGATCTCATAAAGCACGACCTACCATTCGTATTGGCGATGCTCCAAACCCATCTAAAGCGATGGGTGCCATTTAAATATTCTTCTTTGCCGAAGGACGTTTCCACATTCACAACATATTAATAAATTGTGATTTATACCGGAATAACTTAACACACAAAAGTCGATGTTGGCTAATGTAGGAAATACAAAGCTATATTTTATTGTGTTACGTTTGGTAGGATTCCAAACTAACCTGACGACAGTGTGTGTAATAGTCCGTGTCCCAATTTAAATAAATCCCTTTAGGAACGACGGCGTTGTCAGCTTTGTGACGCAGTGTAAGGACCGCGGGATCAAATCCCGCATGGAACAAGTATTTGTATGATCTACATATAATTGATCCGGGTCTGGATGTTTGTCTTTGAGAAATTTATGTATGTAAACAGCCCGCACGATACAGGGGAAAATCCTAGTGTGTAGGTAATATTTGTGTAATATTTCAAAAACAAGAAAATATCTACCCTACATTTAAACAGGTAGAGCTTAAATTTATTTATTATATAAAAATAAGAGTAGCGAACGAGTTTACAGTCCAGCTGACGGTAAGCGAACGTTGTGGCCTATAGACACATCTACCCTCAATTAAAAATCGAAATGCAAATGCGTTGTCCCCCTTCAGGACAAAGATGGAATGCCAGGAAATATTTGGAGGTGGTAGGACTTCTTTTTTGTACGGAAGTCCGTCGGTGATCTACCACCCTCTACGGCTGTGTTTCAGTCCGAAAGATATAAAGAGACAGTCATGACTACTTATCAATCACGTATTCTTAAAAAAAATAATAGGCCTCCCACAAGGAATGTCACAAACCACGGTCCTGAGCCACCTGCATCCATCGACTTCCTGCATGTCTTACCAGGTCGTCACTCCGTCTAGTGGGGGGCGCTCTACACTACGCCGATCGGTACGAGGCTGCCACTGAGGAACACACGAATACTAAGCTGTTTTGTATATAACAATATATTAAAAATAATGAACCTAATCGTGTAACGAAGTGCTGTAGTTGTTAAAATTTTCTTTCATGTATAATTACATCCATTACCACTTCCGACTCGTAAATGATCTTAACAATCCATTTTACATCACTTAAAACGCAATAATTGCAACATTCTGCACTCCAAATTGCCTCGATTCGCTGCAAATGACGATTTATTTAGCTTTTAACATAACTGTATAATGAATTGTAATAAAATAACATTAAAACTGCCCACTTAAACTAAATATGATAAAGGAAAACTTAATTAGGATGATAATACGTACGGATGATTTTTGTATCTCAGCAACAACGCAACCTACCGGACCCATTGTGGTCTTTCATCCACTCAAACACACACACACACACACACACACACACACACATTTCCTGATATTAAGTGGCTGCCGTGTCCCATATACATCTATATCTGTACTTGATTAAGAATGCAAATGCGTTGTCGCTCTAAGCCCTAAAATGGAATGCCTCGGACCCAATAAAAAGGGTCTCCGGTTTTCTATCATTATAATATGGAACACAGCACCAGTATGGTGTTATTTTTCGGTGGCATCTGAGAGCGTGGTCCTTCTCCGGTCGAGACGACCCATTCATGCTACAAGCATAATATGGCTGCAGTGTGGCTCCATTACTTATTAATTATTATGATACCAGCGATCTTCTCCGACTTCGCACGGGTGAAATCTGGATTCTACAACAGTGTCACATACCGGGTTCAACTATGCCTATAACCTTGGCGTAAGTTCAAGCAATAAGTTGACAAAGTTTTACCGAAATCTGATGAACACTATGGCAGCGCATAATGTACGAACAAACAAATATTATTTTTTATGTATTAGATATTAAAGAATGTACGATTGATCATAAACCCTGGATCCCGAGGAATCGGGTGAACGTTACTACTACGCTGTTTCTAAATGTTTTTATTGTACAACATTTTATATTAAGATTAAAAATATATGCTGGGTTTCTTGCTGATACTGCCTCCTAGGACGGCCATTTTTCCAAACCAGTTGTTAAAGTGTAAAATAAATTACTATAATAAGTGTTTTCGTAATCTATATTGAATAAAAGTTATTCGTTTCTGTTCTATTTTATACTACAGTACCGTGAACAAGTTACTAGTCGCCGCGCTATCAGTCTTTAATCACCTTCATCATCACCATCATCACCATTTATTTAACCAATATTAAAAATAAAATAAACGAGATGTGCCGTCGTTAAAAGATATATCCATCCGTCTGAGTCGTCGACAGAATGTAAATAAAAATTATTCTCGTTGCAACGTTAACTCACGGGAAGGACACGAGAAATCCTTCCACGAAGAGCTCTACGTGTCTAGGCGCGTGCATATTGTGACCCGGCTAAAAAACCTTTTCCTCTAAACAGGTAAGCTCTAATAGTGCCCAAATGTGCGTGTTAACTTTTTACTCGCGGTCGGTTAGAGGTGACTGATTTTCGGATAGTTTTTTAGCCCGACAAAAATCAACAAAAATAACGCGTTTCAAATAAATGGTCATTAGAGGAATTCCTATGTGTTAATAATCTTATCATTTACATATTCAACCATAAGCTCCGTATTTCGAAAGAAGAAAGTTAGTTTCGAAAGAAACAATTCTCTTGAATTTTAGTTTTTTTAATTTGATATAAATAACACATTCATAAATATTATACACTATGAAGAACCAAAGTGTTAATGATATTACATGAATAAGACATTACGTTGATCAAACCTAGGTGAAAGACATTACACATTGATCAAGATATAAAAATGGGAATTTTATACGTGGTTAAGTACATTGTATAGCCACCTTGCATCGCATAGTGTTTTGGTATTCTGTGTTTCGTATGGTGAGTGTAGAGAAGCCGAACACAATTTTTACTGATCACGAGGAATTCTATGTTAAGAGCTCAGATTTAATATCTCATCTGCGTTATGTTTTTAAAATAATGCTACATATAGATGTCTATGGGCCACAATATCCACCTGTGATCAGGTGTACGGTATTGTTAGTCGACCTTACTTCAATAAAAATATGGCCGCAGCACGAATAAGTGGACTCGTCTGAAAAATATACTGTTTTACCTATGTTGAATGACAACAACGGGGAATCATTTTTACTCGTAATGAATCATTTCAGCTTGACGTAAACTTGGCTTTTGATTTTTAATCTAGGATAAACACTCTGGGCCACAGCATCCACCTACCATCAAGTCAACTGTGTGCTCATTTGTCACCCTTATTCTACAACAAGTGGCAAAATTAAAAATTTTGTACAACCGACTTCAATATAAATAAAATGAGAACATCATCAGTGTAGTCTAAGTCAGTTAAATACGCATTGTTAAATTTTATATGAGACCACATGAGAAGCTCCTGCTTTGAATTAAAAAAGAATTATCAAAAGTGTTTCACCTAGAACGTATAAAAAGTTCTGAGTCCAAAATGTTCCATCTTTTTTATGTATTACACATAAAAAAGACATTTTTATAGTCCTATTAGATTAAAGTTGAAACATTAAAACACAACTTGGGTAAATTTAAAAATTAGAACAAATTCACACAGTATGATAGCATTCACACAGATGAACCTACATTATAAATGTCTCAGATTATATAAAGTTCTTTACGACTTACGAAGCGTTGATTTATCTCAACAATAAACTAGTTTTTTTATTGTTATTATGACTCTTTATACGTAATTTGGATTTGCGAAAACAGCTGCAAAACATTCCAGTTTTAAAACAGTACTAGCATATGCAATTATAATACAAAACTACGCAATACAATGTGTTCCTTGAAAATGATTTCCTGTCATATGCTTTGCCAGAGTTTTACAAACTTCGCTGTTTTATTTGCTTAATAGTATTTATTTTGCGTGACTGCCTCGTTTGTCTAGTGATCATAAACGCGACTGCTGATTATGTTGTCCAGGATTTGAAATCCGGGTTGGGCTAAAGTCTGTTATTGGTGGTATCTCAGTATCAGTCCGGAGTCAGAAAATTGGCGGTGTCTTAACCTCTTTACAAAAGCACGTAAAGCGGTTGGTCCTGCGTCTGATCTCTCTCCGGTCGTGTCGGATTTTTGTCCAATCGTATTATGAGAGAGAGGGAATATAGAGTGCGCTTGTGCTTGCACACATATTCGGGAATATGATCCGGCCCTAGTAGCCGTGGTAGCTCAGATGGTTAGCGCTCGCTGTTAATTTGACAGTATGCGAGCAATCCGGGTTCGATCCCCGCCGGCACCAATGAAATTGTTAATTGCAATTTTAAGTGCTGATTTACCACGTG
>DWHP01002493.1:0-14408 GCA_018247895.1 Parnassius honrathi
TCGTGCTGTCTCCATTTCTTGAAGTCAAATTGATTGGAACACCACAGAACAACGGTCTCTTAAAATTGAGTGGCGTTTGAGTAATGTAGGTAATTAGCATCTAAAGAAATAAAAAAAAATTTTTTTTTATTAATTAAAACCAACTTTTAACCCGGTGCTGCGCTCGCGTGGGGTTTAATTTATCAACATTAGTTAATATTATTTCGGTCTAAGTTTGGCAAAATTCGACCACTATTAGAGACACCTCGGTTTCCGAGTCTTAGTTTATGTGTGTTTATTAAAGATTTTTATTTGAATTCTCAAACACTATTGAACGTAGATGACTGATATTTGGCATAGATATAATATGTTATAGGAAAACGTGAATAAGTAAGTTTTTCATAACTGCGCTAATATCTTACGTCTATGATCACCCCCAATTTTTTTTGAGGCGTGTCTTCTGATGTATCCATAAGAAAGGTACACGCACACACACACGCACGCACGAATGCAAGAATTATTAATAAATTGTTATGAAGTTGCACAACTCCATTTTAAATTCGAATATAAGATGAGTAAATGATAGAGGTGATTGTGGAATCCGCAATTCTCACGACACCCGTATAACATCTCAGGATGGAAGGAATTTCTGAAAACCAGCTCTTCATGAGATCTTAGTACCGTGTCAGGTAAAGCTGAGCCACCACCGATTGCCTAAATTTAATTAAGATTAAGTACTTATTGTATATGTAAACGCGTTATCAAATGTAATATTTATTTTAATTACTCCAAATGACCGGCAGAAGACAACTCAATACCACAGCGATGCAACTACTACTAAGGCTCTAGGAGGACCACCAGCTGCTGGTAAACAATCAAACCATGCGAAGAAGGTTGCATAAAGTTGAACTTCACGCTCGTGTTCCAGCATTGCGACGTGGCAACCGCGATCGGCGTCTTTCGTGGGGTCGGGGGCATTTACTATGGAATGACGAACAATGGTTTTTTGGTGTTGTTAACCGATGAGTCCTGGTATGGGTTATATCCGGATTCAGGAACACGCGGTAGGAGAACTCCTGGAACAGTTAGCCGTCTACGGCACCATCAGGAGCAAAACAGTTTTTTTCGAAAATTCTAAGTAAAACCACATTCTCGTTTTGCATTTCAGACAAAATGATATGTTTTCTTTTAAAGGGATTTCAAATCTGTTTTGAGCGTTGACTTTGACGTGTTCGAAAATGAATTAACCAACCATTTACTGTTTGAAAAACCTTCAAACCATCAAAGGGTTTACATATAATCACACTCAAGCGTAAGCGTTACTACGCAAGGGCGGAGGGGCTGCACTACCCACGGCGCCGAAGCCGTTGCAATAGTAACTTTGCCACACTCGTTACAACACGTTTTTACGTGGTAGAGCCATGCTGCAGTTATATTAATTGTATAGCTATGGCACGAATGGGTCGGGTCGACCGGGGAAGGACCACAATCTCACAGAATACCAGCCTCAAATAGCAGCTTAATGCTGCTGGGTTTCGTATCGTGGGTGTAGAGAACCGGAGACCCCTTTTTACTGGAAAAGAGGCGTTCCATCTTAGTCCTCAAGGCTGACAACGCATCTGCATTTTGATTCGCAAACGAGGACAGATGTAGATGTCCATGGGCCACAGCAACCACTTACCATCAGGTGGACTGTGTGCTCGCTTGTCACCTTTTTCCTATAAAAAAAGGCTTGGTAACACTCCTGCTTACGACGTAATGCAATTTTGCAGGAGCGACCAAACCAAGGCTAGGTTCTGCCTGCGATGGGTACCACGGATGATGAAATAAATAGTTCCATTCCCTGTAGCACCACATGAGCTACAGAATCATCTACAACGCTGAGCCCATCCGGCGAGAGGCAAACCCGCCTCCAAGAGTAGGATGCAAAAAAAGATCGCATCCCATCCCAATCGGCTGACCTATACTGCCAAACACGGCGGCAATCTGCAGTACGCAATCGCGATGGGAGTGTGAGTGGCACCGTACTCCGGATCAGACAATGATCCGAGGAGCCAAGAGGGGCATCAACGGAGACCAGATATCCATCGGGATGAGAGGTCAGCAGAAGTTCTAACAGGAAAGGTACATGATCTACCACATCTTGGATCCGCGTAGGCGAGGTAACCAGGTGTTGTATGTCTAAGCAAAGTCATAAACAGATCCACCCGCATGATCGGTTAAAGGAGAACCAACCAATTCAGCATGGTGGGCATTGAAATCACTAAGTATCACGATCTCTGTGGATGGGACCTGCTGTAGCACGGAGTCTGCAGCCATCCGTGACGACCATCCGTGGACGTGGTCGATCAGTCGGGCTGTGTCGGCATTACCACTATGAGACCTATATAGGCAGCCGTAGACGCGGAGGTAGTCGTCGCTGTCTTCGCGTAGCTGTAAGATGGATAGGTCAGTACCTTCAAGGCTGTCGAGACGTTGAAAACAGATGTTTTCTCAGACGTACACGCAAACTCCAGCCGGGGGCACAAAAGAGTGTTCTAATCTGTACCCCGGGTAGGAGAGTTACGAAGTGTCAGCCGGAGAGGACACCTGTGTCTCGGTTAGAAAAAGCAAGGCCGTCTTCGCCGTTTCCAGATGGTAGTAGACGACGTTAAGGTTTGAATGAAGTCCCCTGATGTTGCAGAAATCCACGGATAGCGTATCAGGGGGCGCCTTTGACTTATTGCTCCGTTTGCTCCGAGCAGGTTTAGTCTCGAGCGGATTTATGCCCCCCCCCCCTACGGGGGACAGCCTGAGCACCCACGTTTAGGAAGAGTAGGGGAGTTTGGACGCGGATACTCAGCGAGGGATTCTCCGTCACCGATGGTGTTGTTACCTCCCTGGGGTAGTCTTGTATTTAACTCCGCTACCACGTTGGGGGGGGGGGAATTGAGCCTCCGGCCAACCGTACTCACCAGGCGAAATGCGGAAAGAAAGCTTCTACTTCACGCCAGTCTTCTGTGAGTTCGTGGTTACACCCCGGTTTGGACTAGCCCATACGTGCAACTGCAAAGGCTGCTGCGTGGCTCTAACACTGTTAAATTTATGTTATATTTTATATAATTTAATGTATTTTAACACATATAAAAATAGGGTTTTGCACTTCTCTATATAAACTTGAACTATGCCAAATCTGATTCACTCCTTCTTGCGCAAAATATGCTTAAAAAAGGTGTACAAAATATTTCCTTCCTTGAGGTTTATTTTATGTTTGATTTATTTAATTTTATTATATAATTTTTTTGTGTTTTATTATTTGTGTGTGATTTTATGTTCTCATTCTATAAAGGAAATATTTAAGGAATACTGTAATTATACGTTTTGTTTTACTCATTCAAATAAACTTTAAGGCGGGCCGGAAATGAATGTAGTAACGTGAGACATTTTTTGTGGTTGCCGTTCAAGCTGGACCATATTGATAGAACTAGCGAGCCACGGAAGCGGTATTAGGAAGTCACTCATTTACAGAAATGTATTTGAATTAAGTCTTAAGTAACAATAAGAGTTTTAACAATATATAATTTTTAAAACTGTAGTTAAACGCTGCAGCTATATTCTAGTTGTAGCGCAAATTGATTGGCTTGACCGGATTAGGAGATCAGGACCACGCTCTCACTGAATGCCAGCGTAGTGATTCGAATGATGGGTGTAGAGGACCGGAGACTGGTTTTACTGGAAACGAGGCATTCCATCTGAGTCCTCAGGAGTGAAAACGCATCTGCATTTTAATTCTTAATTGGGGATACATGTAGATGTCACTGCATCCACTTATATTTAAAAGTAAAGCTGAGTTAGCTCACTTGTAATTGCAACAAGCCATTTTATTAGTGCCAACTGAAATCAATCTGAGTGATTGATCGCGTGCTGTGAAACTTACGACAAGCGCTTTGCCCCCGCTGCCGCTTGAGCTTATCACTATGCTCCATTCACGACAGTAACAGGAGACTCGAAATGACGGAGCCATCGATTCCCAGATAACATCAACACTGAGTCGCTCTACGCTCGTATGAACTGCGGTTACAATTTATTGAAGCTTCATGCCTCGTTTTATTGCTGTTCGTGTCATGTTTCTACTACTTATTTACATCTTTATATCTGCAATTCTAAATAGGTGGACAGGACTCCTAAGGGAGTTCCCACCAAGCTTACGATTAGCCCGTGAGCTTTCACGTTTCACATCAGACTTGGGCCTCTTTTTTACTATTCTAATCCAGAGCTTAACTACTTTACTACCCCACCCGATTGTATGTGGTGATGTAGCCGAAGATGATTAAGCGCACAGACCTAACAAAAATCTATGCACACTTGCCTTGAAGACACCCACATTGTAATCGGGTGGAAAGACAGATACTGGCTAGTTGTTCCACTCTTTTGCAGTACACGTAACGGACGACGAAGCAACGAAGGCGAATTCTCTTTTTCAAAGTACTCCCTTAATCCTTAATCATTAGACGGATTGCGGATTACGGTATCAGAGGTCTAGCTTTCCTGATGCTGCTTCCCTTCGCCAGTCTGGGTATTTTCGGTCTGGCATAAGTAAGATAGTTATACCGACGTCTATCGAAAGCCAAAGATTATTTTTTAATAGAATAAGGGTGACAAACGAACACACAGTCCAGCTGATAGTAAGTAGATACTGTGGCCCATAGATAAATTTATCCTCGATTAAGAATCAAAAAGCAGATGCGTTATCACCCTAAAGACCAAGATATAATGCTTTGTTTCCAGTAAAAAAGGTCTCCGGATCTCTACACTCACCATACGAAACACCTATTTCATACCGGTATTCTGTGAAAGTATGGTCCTTCCCCGATCGAGCCGACCTATTCGTGCTACAACCATAATATAGCTGCAGTGTGGCTCTACCACGTAGTATAATTGATCTGGCGTTTCGCACAATCAGCTCTAACCACGGGACGAAGTGCTATGACGGTTTCTATTACACCTACACCACATAGCAAGAGAAAAAGTAGCAAAGAAGAGAAGTGGCGTAAGATAATCCAATCCCATATCTTCCTGTGGATTTCGTGATAGGCCGCCCAGGAAAACTGAAATATAATGGACAGAAGCATTTTCCTGATAACAACTCCCAAAAATTATAAATAAATATCAGTACAATTAATTAAAACTTATCCGGTTACTTATTAAACTATTTAATGAACAAACTGATAGATTTCATCAATATTTTCTGTTGATTTATTTATGTACACTCAACCGGACATAGAAAGAGTCATACAGTGAGTTCGTACAAAGGTACTACTTATTGCATACTTTACGGAAATATCTGCCTATAGACTCATAAAGGAAAATATACCTTTAAAAAGGCAAACTTAGTGGTACATGATATACGTGGTAGAGCCACGCTATAGCTATATTATAGTTGCAGCACGAATGGGTCGGCTCGACCGGAGAAGTACCCCGCTCTCGCAGAATACCAGCGTAAAATAGCAGCTCAACGCTCCTAAGTTTCTTATTGCGAGTATATAGAACCGAGCCTAATTTTACTGGAAATGAGGGATTCATCTTATTACTTAGGGGTGACAACGATCCATCATTTTGATTCTTTAATGAGGGTAGATACCGATGTCTATGTACAATAGCGTCCACTAAGGCCGGCCACATACATACGGAATTCCGTTTCGGGATTCCATTTTAGAATTCCGAAACGGAATTCCGTATGTAGTGTGTGGCGGGCCTTACCATCATGTAGAATGTGTCCTCGTTTGTCACCCTTATTCTGTAAAAAATACATTACTAATGAATAATAATATAGGTACATGATATTATAAAAGTTATTATAAAAGATACAATAAATAATAATATTTAAGTAACAATTCAACAATTTTGTTCAGTTAACAATATAATTTCAGTCATGCTATAAACATTTCATATATTAACTTCAATAAAGGAAGTCTAGTTTATTTAAAAAAAATAATACCCCAAAGACATTCCTCCCTTCACGTTCTAAAATATAAGCTTAAAAGAAAATTTCCAGCGCATATTAGTAGAGACTCAGGTGGTAGCTCAATTAAGGCTGTATTAATGAGCAATGAGCCTCTTGAGGCCAGACCTGTAATTACGAAGTACTTAAGCCCCGTCCGAATCCAATCCTTTGCCACACATCGAGACACACGTTGAGGCAGCGTAAGTACAACGAGTTAGAAAAAACGCGACGTTAAAACGATTTACGGAAACGATGCGGTGTATGTAATATACCGGTTCAGTATTCTTATATTTACGCAAATACTACACATGAATTCTTTTTTAAAATAAATATTTAGATGTGGTAAACCCATACCGCGGTTACATTATAGTTGTAGTACGGATAGGTCGACTCGTTCTGGGATAGACCACGCTTTCACAGGTAACCATCGTAAAATAGCATGAACCGGAGACCGTTTTTACTGAAAACGAGACATTCCATCTTAGTCCTCAGGGGCGACAATGCATCTACGTTTTCGTAATCGAGGGTAAATGGAGATTTATATAAGCTATAGCACCCACTTACCATCTGGTATGCGGTGGTGTGTGCTCGTCATCGTTGTTACATCGCGATGAGTTTTTTCATAAATAACCTAATCAACAAGACGATAATAGGAGGAACCCTTTTTATACGTGATGAGACAGCGTTACCTTAACAGTTGCGGCCTATTAAAGTCCACTGCTGAACATAAACCTCCCACTTAGACCGTCTCATAGCTGCCACGCTGGGCAAGCAGGTTCTCAGCCGCAGTTTCTTTCATTTTTAGTCGTTACTACGAAGACGCTGCTGACCATACCCTGATTTGTTTCCTTCTTTCGCCTCTTACGACGCCCTTGGGATGATATGTGCTAGTCGATATTCTTTCACCGTAGTAAGATACCATTTTAATTTTTCGCGCGAATCCTAGCTATGTAATTTTCACGTCTAATAATCTTCTTTTATCCTAGAAACGTATTCAATAAGAGATAACTTTTAATGCGGTGTCAAAGATAGGAATAAAATCAATTCGCAAGAAGACTTTCATGACTTATTTTGACTCTGATCGGTAACTTGAAATTTACAATTGTAGCTTTTTTCAAGAACCCCGACCACACCTTCATGATTATCATAGCCTTCTTAAAAATCGAATATCTACACTGTGCTATCGAATGTAGTGATATATAATACAATTATTAAAATTGTTCAAATCATGCAAGTAGGGTTGCCTTATTAAAATTAAATATATTTTTGGCAACATTTTGAAATTCTTTGGCAACATTTTCTACTCTATGCGACTGTTTGACTACAGACTATTATGTGTTTGACATTGGCGTATAAACGTAAGCAATGCTCAGACTTGTATATGTTTGTGAGTTTAGCAGTATGAACGTATAGAATTAATATTTTATTTTATTTAATGTATTTGTAACACATATTGTAGTTAGTAGTTAGTAGTTAGTATACTTTTTGCACTCTTTCTCCATGTAGACTTTAACTATGCCAAATCTGAGACACCTTGCGTGCAATATGCTTAAAAAGTAATTCCCCTTTAGGGGTTGTAGTTTCCATCGTTACCGACTGTTTCCACTATGGAACACCATACCCCAAACTTAACTGTATGAAGATATTGTTATTTAAGTTTTCTTTCTTTTTATAAATATTGCTGAACTTTTGTATATTGTACTAATTTTTTGCATATTTTTTTATTTTATTAATAATTTTTGTGTAGAAGATAGGTTGTTTTATTATTTTTACAGCAATATTTTAAGTAAATATACAATCTGGGTCGTAGTAGACGATTGGATAGTTGAAAAGAAATAAATTTGTGCAAAGGATTTTTTTCTTTGAGGAACATTTAAAAAAACATTATGGCACTTATGTTGCGGATGTACTTAAAATATCTCTCCCGTTGCCTCTTAACACAGGTTTTAGAGGGTAATCTGTGCCTCTAAAATTGTGGCAACCCTAATCACAAGACTCCTAGCTACACGGACGTATTAATTAAAAATTTACATTCTTGCTTTTCCCGTATCACATATTTGTATCACACGAGGGGGTACTTAGCGCCGATGCGAAGTCTAGATTTCTACATGTCCTTTGCATAATTACACGCAAGCCGCATTACCAATCGTATACAGATTTATACTCTATACTTGTTCAAATAGGGCTTGTTATAGTGAGTAACTGACTAGTTTTCCAGTTTACTGCACTATTCTACGATACCACTTAATTTTCAATAAAATAATTCTAATAGATATATATATTTAGATTTAATCACTGTAGCTAACTCAACGAGTTTACTGCAGCCACTTAATTCAAAGTAACTAAAACCAATGAGGGAATTTACAGGGTGATCCATACCAGTGTTAAAGTCCATTTCTCATTGTGAGTTGTGACTAAGAGACACGGGAAGTCCATAGAAACATATGATGCTGGTAACAATAAACGCAGAAAAAGAGTAAATATTATAATATACATATTCATCGAACGTGTCAACAAAACTGAAGTGTCAGTGTGAAATATCGCACTATATTACATTTCGCTGAGGGGTTGTTTGCATGCCATTTAAACTTGAATGTCCTGGCTTATCTTCGAAATGACCGAGCCCGTTGTGATGAAGACATTCCGAACTGATAGAGAGGAATACTTGAAGAAATCTAGACTTAATCTTTTGTGGAAAGAAGAAAAATTTGTATAATAATTTACATAATTTTATAATGTTAAATTTAAATAACGCCAAACTAATAGATCGAAGGCGAACCAGGCGAAGCCGGGTCTGGTCGCTAGTATATAATATATTATATACGTACGCAATATGGTTTCGGACTACCCAGTGCTGATGCTGTGCAGGAAATGAATGATTACGGCTCTCAAGAATTAGATAAAGGCAACCAATCAATTGACATTTTCCTTGACCTTGCAAAAGTTTTTGATAATGTTTCTAATTTCATCCTATTAAATAAGCTAGAAAGCATAGTAATTCGATGTAAGCAGCTTCAACTTTTGCGAACTATTTAGAAAATTGATTTCAATGCGTAAAAATCGAAAAGGCTGTTAGCTCTGGACAAAGAAATACTCATTTTGGCTTGCCTCAAGGAAATGTATTAGGGTCAACCCAGTTTTTGATTTATATAAATGACCTTTGCAATCTCGAACTCAAAATAACTCAGGTAAAATAAAATCTTACGCAGATGATACCATGCTCCTTTTTTCCGCAAATACAGTAAACAACGTTTATTTATGTGCACAGCAAGGTTTTGATAGAGTTAATAAATGGCTCCAACAAAACCTATTAACACTGAATACGGACAAAACCAAATATACTAATTTTTCTATGCGCAGCTCAACCATTAACCATTCCAGAAATTTATGCACATAAATGTTGCTCAGTCGCAGAATCTAACTGTTACTGCCCAGTTATTTTTAATACAAAAACTATTAAGTACCTTGGAGTAATAATAGATTCTACGTTTTCACTTAAAAATCACATAAACCAACTATGCAATAGAGTCCGTACAATTGGTACTAACGTTTGTTTTTAGAACTATTCTTTCTTCAGCTGATATTAAAGTAATAAAGCAAGTATATTTCGCATTATGACAGTCAATTCTCACTTATTGTATAACCTCATGGGGAGGAGCAGCTAAAACTACACTGTTACCAATGGAACGCGCTCGAAGAGCTGTATTAAAGTCGCAAAATTCCGCCCAATCTTATTCCTGTCTCATCTCTTATATAAATCCTATGATGTCCTCTCATTGCGCCATTTATTCGTTGTGATTACTAAAACAGCACTTAAAAGTTCCCTACAGAAGAGAGGTCACTGATAAAATAGGCAAAGGT
Organism: Parnassius honrathi; assembly: GCA_018247895.1. NCBI lineage: Eukaryota > Metazoa > Arthropoda > Insecta > Lepidoptera > Papilionidae > Parnassius > Parnassius honrathi. The sequence goes on from DWHP01002493.1 coordinate 9,824, forward strand.
AAAGTAATTGAAACTAACATTAGAGTAATTCTTTCAAACACAATTTTTTACATTCCTTGGCCATGTACCTGGGCACACACACTTCCTTTCATTTCTAAAGTAATATGAACTAACAAGTAGGTACAGTAAACTTGAATGGGCTGTAATAATTAAAAATTGTCTTGTGTTCTGGAAATATTTTCAATTTTATAATACACAGGCTTACTCAAGGTGTTATTTATAACTCTGTAAGTCGGCAGTTAAAGCTATGATTTCAAATGTGCTATAGTGCCGGCGAATGCAATAACTTTGCACACGAACTTACTGTGAGAGGCAATTTTATCTTTTTGTTTTTCTTTTGCTTTAAAGAAAACATTACCCCGCACTAGGAATTTGTCTTGTATCGTGGAGGCGATTTACAAACATAAAATGCTGAAAAATAAACATACTGACCCAGAACAATTATTTGTAGATCATACAAATACTTGGTTCGTGCGGGATTCAAACCGCGACCCTCATCGCTTCAACTCAGTTCAAACTTTTACGAGATAATACGAGATTAATAAGTAAATGGAATTTATATGCTACGTAACAAATTGACGAATATAACGCCAATAAAAAGGTCGACCACGATGAAGAAGCAATAAAATACCTTTTGACAGTATTCAAAAGATCCTATCAATTTTATTGGAAAACAGCCAAATATTATGAATGGGCTATCCAAGTTTCAAGTATTTCCAGGTTCTCGCAATTGCACAGATCAGTAAATTACAAAAAATAGTCTCGAGTGCCCTTTTTCGTCTCGGTAGATACCATTCATACCATCCTCTTATCTAATTTTTTATGTACTACAACAGAGCAAGTACTGCTTTACACAAAGCCTTATAATTATAGGCTGGCATTTTAGCTTATTCCACAAAGGTAAAATTCAAATTCATTTATTTAATTGTGAATACAGCGGGATAGGTGTTAATAAAATTAACAGTAGGTATTATAAATGTAAAAACGCATCATGTAGATTTCTTTCTTTGAAGCCTCTTACCATGTATCTAAATGCTACAGAAGCCACATACCTACAGGAGGGTTGCAAGTTCATTTGTCTTGTATCGACCTCCGGACTAAGCAGGGGAGCGATATGGCGGCTGTCGTTGCGCCACAAGTGAAACACATCAAAGCCTAAATCGCGCTATCGAAATTCCTAAGTAAAACAGTATAACATAGAATAGCTCTGAACTACCACATGGAGGATTGACCACTCCCCGGGCCGATCACTTTGCTTGGCGGAAGTTCTCCCCTGTTCCCTTTCACTTTCAAACATTCCCGTAAGCATGGTAATTCTAGTCGTTGGCTATCCCAAGTTCAGACGTCGCAATGCAGGCGTCGCCTGGCCCGACACCACTCATCCGCAATTTCGCACAAATGTACTGAGACAAGTTACGACTTGCCTAGGAGACATTCTCTTATCTATATTGACGTCACTATTGATAAATACATAATTTGGGTGGGTTCTTTTTAGTATTCTTAGTTTTTATTAACGATAAAACATATTATTGCAGTATTGTGTATACGTTAAACACTCCTGTTAAGTAGCTTTGCACTCTCTAGTTTGGTGATTCTCAGTATGCTGTTAATGTTTTTTTTCGAAGGCTTTACAATCACTTTTTAAGATCGTTACTGTACCGTGCAGTGGCGGTGTAAGATTACACACTGCCTCATGTCGTCCCGTGGGTGTCACAAGAGGCCACGTCGGGAAACAAATCAGGAAATGGGTAGCAGCGTCTTCCTAATAACGACTGAAAATAAAAATAACCTGCGTTTACTAACCAGCTTATAAGTAAATCTATGGAGAGGCCTATATTCAGTAGTGGACTTCAGTAGGCTATAACGGTAACGGTACCGTAGGGTACACATAGTATGCTAACTACTATTGAAGGTTGGCAACCATGCTGGTGCGTGGTGTTTACAATGCAAGGTGCAGGATGGTCCTTACTGACGATTAAGGCTCTCACGAACTGGTAATAAGAACCAGCCTTGCCAGTACAAGTAACCGCTCCGGCTGTTTAAAGAAAAAATTAAAACAAATACGTCATTTGACGCCTGCCTGGTACTTGTCTTTTTTCCGATAATTTAAAAAGCCGTTTAATAAAAGAATATTTTGTTGTTATTGTTTTTTTTTTTATTTAATATGGTTTAGTTTAGTTTAGGCCCAAAAAGAATACATCAAACACTATACGTTAAATAACATAATATAAATATGTTACTACTTCACAACAGATGGTTTAGACTGCGATGTGTCGGTAGATTTCGACGAAATCTTAAGCCGATGACGATAGTATATCAACGCGCCTAAATTTCATGTAGTTCAAATGGGCAGATTTTTGTAACGTTAAATCGCAGTACTTTACTCCAACTCAAACCATTATTTAAACGGTAAAAACAGGAAAACTCACCACAAGCAGCCAAGTTGAAACAAAAATCCTCTTAAAATATTTATCATTTACATATTTTTATGGAATAGAATAAGGCTGACAAACGAGCACACGGGCCAACTGATGGTAAGTGGATGCTGTGGCCCATAGACATCTACAATTATCCTCAATTAAGAATCAAGATGTAGATACGTTATCATCCCTGAAGGCTAAGATGAAATGCCTTTTCTCCAGTAAAAACGGTCTCCGGTTTACACTCACCGTACGAAACACAGCAAAGTTTAGCTGCTATTTTACGCTGGAATTCATTAGTATTTAATGAAATAGAATTAAAGCTACACCAATTTTAATGACTCTATATTTCACCTTTACATTTTGTTAAAATTGTCGATATTTTATGTATAATTATACTTAATTAAAATATAAATGTATTTTATATTTAATAATATTCCTTTATCGGTAGCCACTTAAACTTTAACGATAATCGCTTTACGAAGCATTTCCAACATCCGAATACAAAACGATTATTCGAACCATTACTTTCCACTTAACGATTGCCTATTCAAACTTTACCAGTTTAACAGTTCAACTTCAACTATTAAGCCATTAATCTATACTTTCGCCGAAACGTCGCGTCGGTCACGGGCGACCATTTCGTATTTCCGCGCCATTTTGACTATAACAAGATGGCGACGCTACGGTTGTACACGTGTGCCGTTAAATCGAGAGTTTCCTGAAGCGAATATTTACAAATAATTTGCCGAGCTTTGAATCGGTATAAAGCAATGCAAACAAAATTAAGTTAACGCATTCTGTGGTTGCTAGCTGATTCCCTTTGAAATTACGCTTGCATGTTTTGAAATCTGCTAGCTGGTCTCTCTAACATCGTGTTTAAGGTTGCTTAGGTTTGATCATTTGCATATAATGACATCGAATAAGCTTCAAACATCGTCAAAGAGTAGATCCTATTATAGATTGTTGGCAACTTCCACCACAAAAGGCGCTTGGATAAAATACTTACGAAACGTAGTTATCTTGATATGTTCAATACTTACATCAAATACGATATTATGACGAATAGTTTTTGTATTTACATATTTTAATATACATTAAACCTTGTTTGATATTTTAAGCAGTTTCGAAGTGAACTATACATTAATTTAGCCACATGCTTATTATGTACATAAATATATTAACCCCTTTATTTCTTAACTGTGGGCCTAACCTTAAAACTGTAGATTTATTCATGTTATAGTTTCCAAGGAAGTCCAGCAAGGATTATTTTCTTTTTACTTCTAATATACTACAATACACAAATGCCATCTTTTTTCGGTGATGTATGTATTGTTAGCCAGGACGCTGCAAAAGGGTGATTAATGATTGTGATGATGCCGACGTTCTGTATACAAGGTCAGGTCACCGTCCGGGGTTTTTAATCCTTGAGGTTGTAATTTATGAGTTATCTAATCACAGTCCGAGCTGGGAACACAGACCCTAAACGCGAACTCACTAAGGGAAAAAATTGTTAAATTATTATTTTCTAATTAAATGCTAATTGATCAATAGTGATATTTGGATTCAAAGGGTAAAAAAATCAACTCTTAGCAAAAATAAACTCACATCACAAAAAAGAAAAAAACTTTGAATTAAGTTTTTTAATCGAAGTTAGATACAGATGTCTATGTGTCAAATCATCCACTTACCATTAGGTGGACGAATGCTCGTTTGACAATCTTACTTACATAAAAACACATAAACTGAAGTGGTACGAAGAACACACTCCTAATTCTCTGTCTACGCTCCTAACTATGCAGGCACTTTGTGTAATTTTTTTTTTCATTTGGAGGGTGGAAAGTTATTTTTGTTTTAAATCCGGTAATTGCATTTAGTTCGTGATGTGAACTACTGCATTTACAAAGTCACTATGCAAGATCTCAATAACTCTTTTATAACAACTTAATTACGTTATTGTGGTTTTGAAAGGCATAAAAAATAGTTCTTAATTTATAATAACATACCTATCGTTCGTTAATATTTGAACTAACACTTGCAATTCAATTGTAAAAAACTTTTGAGTTTCGCCAAGAGCCGTGCTAGCTGAGATGGTTAGCGCCTCAGAATACAGAAAGAACCAGAAGCCGCGTTCAACTGTATTTACATGCCGCGCACTGTGTCCA
>DWHP01002494.1:0-14408 GCA_018247895.1 Parnassius honrathi
GATATATATATATATACGCTAGACTATTATACTAATTTAAAAGCTTAGAGATTAAAAAGTATTTAAAATTACTGTATGCTGGTCTTGCTATAACAAAAAATGATGCTGTAAGGTCTTGACGACACGAGATCTTTATCACTTAAAACTAGTTTCAAAGTCGTTTCGTACACCCACTTACTTTAAATTTAAATTTAAGTGAATACAAATTGTACGTCAGAATTTTACTGTTAATTCTGTTTACAGTGAAATTAAATTTATGTTTTTAATAGAACTATGCAATGTGATAGAAAGGGCCGTTGCTATTTCGAACACGCTGTCCTTGCGAAGTTATACGCTTGTACATACGTTAATGTAATGTTTGAACCCGAAATAGTTTGTACGGTGCAACCCTCGCATACTCGGCCTAATGGTGACATATAACAAAGTGTTACGGAAATAAATCGGACGAACAAGAAAAAAAGAAGGATTAGCTCAGGCACGCCGGACCCATTTATCGCGTCCAAAAATAAAATGAATTTGTATAGCGTGAAAGTTCATTTCGGCGACAAACGGCTGCGCACGCGGCGGGAACGAGCTTCCGCGTAAGCAGCGATGTTCTTGAGAGATATACTGGAATGTATGTGAGAGGGTCACAAAGTCTTCTTCGTATGTTTCGTAATGTTTTAGCTTGAAACGTAAGAACTAGGCAGATATGAACTTAAAACATTAAAAGCAAATTGTTTGTTATTATAAGTATTTAAATCGTCGCATATGGAAAGAAAGCTTACATTAAAGAGATAGAGTTTAGATATTGGGTGCTACAGATTCGCGTTTGCATCAGTGAAATTGTTGTATGCGTTTTAGTTCTGATTAACCATGTGTTCAAATGTGAAGGAAAATATCGTGATGAAATCTGCTTGCCTAAGTAAATAGAAAAATATATTTCAAGGATAGGTGAAGTCTACCATCATGCATCGCCGCAGCGAGTCGGTCGTCATCGGAACAGGGAAGAGTCCCTGTTTCAAAAATTATATTAATGTGCCCAGCGGTGATATGTGTATAGGTCATCATTACAGTTTCTCATAATCCACTGCTTACGGCCTCCCCCAAGAAATGCAGTTATTAATGAAATCATCAGCAGATTTGCATCAAACCTGAAAACATATGTAGTTAGATGATCGACATAAACAAACGTGTATATAAAGAACTAAATTCGAAATCATTGCTTCTGATATTATGAATATCATTAATTGGGTAATAACACAACTACTAAAACTACTACATAACCACAAGATACTTTTTGAATTTAGTACTTTTAGTAGTGTCTTAGAACTTGGACCGATTTCTAGTATTAAATTGGCTTATTAGATTGGTTAAATTGGATCGATTTAGATTGGATTTTTTTATTGAAAAAAACAAGGTGATTAGTTGACTATATAAACCATTGCCGTTATTACACTATGTTCTCTTACAGCTTTTATAGAAATGTTTGTTTTGATAATCTCAAAAAATTAGTAAAGTGTTTAAAAGTACATTTTTTCCATTATCTAGTGTGTATTACCCAATTAAACGGTGTTTGCAGTGTTTATGAACTAATATAAATAAATATTATCACAAACATTTTTATTTTTTCATTTTTTTTAGTTTATATTAATAGGGGATTCGGGATCAATATGGGATGACCAAGAACAATTGTCAAAACAGAAAAATAAATGTGACCGTTTAAATAACTTCATCCTTTTCATAATCCCTTTTTTCTATTTGCTTCTAATGTCCAGCCTCTTTTGGCAGGCGGGAGTGGGTCCGCGTTGAGTCTCCTCTCTCTTCATTTGGGATTTTGTTTGGCGTGTCTGGATAGATATTTTATCACTGGTACATTTGTCTGACTACTATTTCCTTATTAACAGGATGAACCACGTGCAGATTGATTTGCAGTGAAAGAAAAATTTATATTTCACTTTATGCTCGCATGTGATTTTAAGTCAATATTAGAAAACGTGAATATTAAGTGATGAAAATAACACTTGCATAAAAATAAAAATTAACATTATCGTTCAAAATTCCCTGTCCGTGCTCTCAGCGCGACGTACAAAAGCCTGCAAATATTTGGGGTAGGTAACTTTCGGTTGGATTTTTTCCCATCGCGTCATGTTTGGCGAAATTTACGCGCAGCTTAAAACGTCTAAAATTTTAGCTTGGCTCGTCCAAAATCCTGATTAATGACCCACGCAGGGGGCGGATCGGTATTCAGTGCGAAAAACCTCTTTAAAATGCTCTTTAAAATGTATATTTTTAATATCTCTTTCGTATTTACTTACGTTATAATGCGCATAACACATATACATTTAGGAAAATTTCATATTGTATTAACCTCGATTTGGGAATGAATTTTGTTTGAAAATTATCTAATTTACACTTGTAAAAAAATTATGCATTTATTTCATTCCGTTTTTGTCTTTTTTATATCGTAGAATGACAAACGAGCACACAGTCCACCTGATGGTAAGTGGCCCATAGATATCTACGTTTACTACGTTCTACGAAAACCCTTCAGTATAAAAATCTCTTCCATGTCATGTAGAAGCGTTTATTGTATATAGATAAACTACTGCGAGATAAATCACATACGAATTGAGGCTTTATTTTTTACAAATATAATGCCTCGTTGGTCTAATAGTCGTAAGCGCGAAAGTTGATCATATGCACCTGGGTTCGAATCACGGGTCGGGTCAACATCAGCTCTTAGGTTTTCTATTAAAAACTTCTAAATAGCAGCTTGGAGTCAAGAAATAGGCGGTGTTTCACTTGTGTGCCTTGAAAAGCACTTAATGCTTATTCTTATAGTCGTGCACTATAATCCTATCAGGTGCAGATAGCTTGTGCCCGTTGAAAGTAGTCGCCGTGACCGAAATTCGCTGTAGAGGATATCACCTTTAACCATTCAATGACTCAACTAAAGAAATGCTTATATTCAACATTTTGTAAATACATATTAACAAACATATTAGCAAAATTACATATTTACAAAAAGCTCCAAATCTTCCGCTGATTTTAAAATAACCGGGACTTGTCTACGAGTCAGCAATCGTCGAACAATGAACAAAACAGAAATGGCGTACATGCTGTAGGGAACATAACACACGTCACTCGGGGCCCGCATACCCGGGTGGGGATGTGAATTGATGGCCACTCCGCTCAGGTAAGGGGTGGGATTATCTCCCGTCAAGGCGGCCCTTGAAATGGAACCTGGAATACGATAAAGAAATGTGATTTTAATTATAAATCTGTATCAGATATTACAAAAACTAAATACAACACATTTATGTCGTTTTTTAACATTTTGGGAGATGCTTTGAATTTTGTTTATGCATTTGCTATTTACCTTTTTACAACGTGGTATAGCCATGCTGCAGCTGTATTATAGGTGTAGCAGGAATGGGTCGGCTCGACTGCGGAATGACCACGCTCTCACAGAATACTACCGTAAAACAGCAGCTCAACGCTGTTTGGTTTAGTTTGGTGAGTGTACGGAACCGGAGAGCCGTTTTAATAGAAGTGAGACACTTCATCTTAGTCCTTAAGGGCGGCAACGAATCCGTATTCTGATTATTAATGGAGAATAGATGTAGTTGTCTCTAGGCTTGCTGCATTTACTTACCATTAGGTGAAAAGTGTGCGCGTTTGTCACCCTTATTCTATTAAAAAAATCTACTTAATATTTAAACTAAGTACTACATTCCTAAAAGCCAACGTTGATCAATTATGTCATTATAATATTTTAATCGGTGGTAACCTAACATTTTAATTTATTGTTTTTTATGGCACCAAATCTTGTATTTGTTATGTGTCTTATCTTACCTATATGTATACGTCGCGGAGCTGTACGAATGGATGGGCATGGCCGGGGAAGCATCGCGCTCTTAAAAAAATACTAAGCGTAAAGTGTACAGAAATCTAAATGATAAGTCTTATTATTTAGATTTTTGTGGTAAAGTGGCAACATACTGCTGCTATGTTTCGTGTGCCTAAGCCGTTTGAACTAACAACGAGACATTTTGCCATCTTATTTGTTATGGCTGACAACGCTGAGGCTACGCCTGTAGCGTCCACTTACTAACAGGTGGACCGTGTGCTCGTTTGTCCACCCTCCACTATATTTACCAGTAGTTATATTAGAAAGGTTTTTTTGTTACACGTACGCCAGTGCTTTACTGAAATCCTTACGGTTTATTAATGTAAGGCTCTCTCTCTCCGCATTCGGCGGTGCATGCGGCGGGTTTATGAGACATTTTCAATGGCCGAACATTGTGTAATACTAGTATTAAGAGCTGCTCGTCGAACGCCCCACCTCGCTGCATGCTCCTCAGTTTCCACACTGCGTAGTTTGCGGATGAGTTTTTATGGGTTAATATAATTATAATGATGATTATAAGGGTAAGTAAAGAATAAAAAGTAATATATTAATCGCAAATAATCAAACGGACGCTGTTTTTGTTTGTTGATGTTTACGTATATGTCCTAAATATAAAGAGACATTTTATACCATCTTATTCTTGAGTTTGGTTTAAATTTAATACGCCTTTCTCTTTGTAATCTTCTAACAATTTTCATGCAAATTTAAGGTATTTACGCATTAATCTAATATGCGTTAACGAATGTAATAAAATCCTCCAGTCAGTGGGGAGCGGCAGACTCTGCGACAATTTGCTACTCCCGCCCTCTCCGTAAGCCCACATATGCGTCTTTCTTATTGCAGGCTAAATCTCAAATATACAACTAAGATTAATCTCGCTGAAAGAAAGGGTGCAGCGACCCCTTTCTGTTCTAAACTCAAAAATGAAATTTTCTTTCATAAAAATAACTAAGTATCACTTTGATTTCGTTTACTACTTCAACCTGGTTGACAACTTTCGAATAATTGTTTGACTACTAAGGTACATGAAGGTAATATGGTCATGTTAAGCTTTGTCGCACTATAAAACCAAAACAAGGAGGAGAATAGACACAAAAACACAAAGTCGTATGATATAACTAATATATTAATAGAAAAATAGCAATCGGGCTTTGGTAATAGTTAGCTTTGACAACACTTCGAAAAATCAACTTAATAAAAACTAACTACATTACGCCATACTAAAATCGACTAAAATATTTACTGTAATATCAACTGATAAAATGACGTCGGTAAGGCTGCGTACTTTTGACCCCTTATTATTTGATTGACTGATGAATAGCTGTCGTGTCATATACCCTTCTATGCAAATAAGGCTGTAGTTTTTGACAAAGTGACCATATTAACCGGATGACCATATTACCCGCACGTACTGTATTCCGACTGATGGTAAGTGATCATACAGCCGAAGATAGTAACTTAGCTTAACAAAAGCTTGCTCACTCTTACCTTGTAGACACCCACATTGTAATCGGGTGCCAACATAACAGGCGCTAAAAAATTATACCGCTACTTTGCTGTATGCATTGCGTTTATTGTGGGAAAAATCAAATAATATATCATAATTTATATTTTTGTGTTTACTTTATGTTCTTACGTAGCTCGATGTATAATATTCATTATACCCGCAGTACACTCGCAACCCTTATCAAGGAAAGACGCCAGTTTTTTCTCGGTTTTTCCCAAATAATTTATTTAGCAGGCCGCCGTCAATTTATCTCTGTGGGAGCTAATTTCGCGTCGGCCCGGTGGCTGGCTGGCGCATGCTGTAATTCAACAAATTGCGCGTCCTATTGGATTTATGGGCCCTCGCACTTGACGGAGCGTTCGCCTCCCTTCTTCCATTGTTCTTGATGCTGGAAAGTACAGGTCAGCTGAAAATAGAACAACAGCTTAGAATAAGCAGCGCTAAAACAAAATATTTAAATATATTTTAATATCCTATAATTTTATTTTTATTACAAAATTCATGATTTTGTAGAACTTAATATTATATAACTTAATATTAATTAAACAAATCTTATAGCACAATAATCAAGTTTTAATCTAATATATTACGTTCAAGATATAAAGGCTAAAAGAGAAATTGATATACTTAGTATTTTTTATTATTTATTTTTATATATAAAAATCAATTTAGACGAAATTTTTGGATGTGTTTGGATTGGTGCCTAGATGGTTTAGATTCACATTTGGACCCGGTAGATGACGCTGTGGTCGAGATACAGAAATCACCCGTGCGAAGCCAGGGTGAATCATTAGTGGATTATAAATATTAGTTTGTGAAAGTCGTTTAAAGTTCAATTTACCACTGGATCGGAGAACATTTCTATGAACAACAAGAACCCCAAGAAGTCAGCAGTGCTTTTAAAGTACCGCTAACTTCTTGGGGTCGTTGGGGTCTTCTAACAGTTAAAATATCGCATGATTGTACATTGTATTAATAAACTAAACAAACCATCTACCTACTACCTACTTTTGCCGCCAAGTGGCACTAAGTGACACCAATCAAAAATGAGATATTTAAACACCGTTATCCTACTTTTTAACCGTTCCGGTTCTAAAGACACGTTCACTTATTTATTCAGCCCATCAAAGTCCGCCGCTGAACATGGAGACATTCCATTTTAAAGCTCATTTTCTTAATCGATAATAGTTGTAGACATCTATTAGCAATAGTTTTCATTTACTGTCAGGTGGTAAGTGTGCTCATTTGTCGCCCCTATTCTATAAAAATACTGAGTATGTATTAGTATCTCTTTTCCTCTGTCACCTCTTAAGGTACCTATGACCGCCACCACTGCACGGATTGCTTTGTTCCAGCAACTACAATTTGCGAAAATAATCAAAAATATACATCCTAGACTTTTCTCCTAGATCTGAATTTTACCGTTTCTATAGGAAGGATCCGTCTTGTCTTTATGAGGAACAGTCTTTACACTAGTCTCTTTCGGTCATATAGTATTTTCACTTTTTTATGGAATGGTGGTGACAAACGGGCAGTCGGGCAAGGACAGTCCACATGATGGTAAGTGGATCCTGTGGCCCATAGATTATCATTAATTTTCAATTAAGAATAGAAAGCCAGATGCGTCGTCACCCCCCCCCCCCTCAGAAGACTACGATGGAATTCTTCATATCTAGCAAAAAGATTTCTGGTTCTCTACACTCACCATACGAAACACAGCAGTATCAAGCTGGTATCTACGCTAGCATTCTGTGAGAGCGTGGTCCTTCCCCGGTCGAACCGACCCATTCGTGCAACAACCATAATATAACTGCAGCGTGGCTCTACCGCGCAACAAAACATTGTTCTGAATGTGGTTTTGTTGGGAGCCTTAGATCTATCATCGTCTTGATTTTGATAGCAGACACTAAGTCTTGAATGATACAGCATAAAAAACCCGTTTGTATAAAATCAGTACTTTGAATAATTATCGCAGTGTACGTTCACCCTTATTCCAGAACGTAACACATAATCGCATCAATTATTCGGCTGGCGTCCTTCTTCTTGATTACTTGAGTGGAAGAGAACGTGAGCCCTGTTACGCTTGACTTCTTGAAAAAGTATGTTTTATACCCTATTTTCGCTTAGAAAGCGCTTTCATAGCTAAATGAATTGTCTTATACTTATTTGGACCCATAAGAAAAATAAACATTAATTAAACAACAAATTTTTTAATTGTAATAAACGTACACAGAACAATAAGGTACATATATGTCAAATCATAGAGATATATAGTTTTGTTTAAACTGTAATAAAACAAATAAAACAGACATAATTTACTGTGAATTGAAATTTTATTGTAAAAAATATAATAAATTTAAGTAAAAACTGGATATAAGTGTAAGACGAGCTAAGTAACAGTACAAGACACGATCGTTTCTGTTATATGTTTCTTTCTGCTGACTAAGGATGGCCAGACAGGCGTCTCGCTTGCGCTTACCACTACGAGTGAGTCGAATCAGCATGAAGCGATTTATATAGAGCTGTTTTTGTATCCGTGTGCTTATAATATTATCAATTTTATATTTATAGGCTATTATCTACTTACATTTCCTTTATTCAGTTATTCATTACATACTACCAAAGTTCCACTACTGAACTTAGGTAAAGCTTAGGGAAACTTGGATTGCGTCATATTTAGACTTTGACATAGTTTCTATGTTTGCGAGCTAGGAGGTAACCGCAGCTTTTATAAATTATTTCCGTATGTGATCAGTGACTATGATTTTAGTAGCTAGTCAATACGACTACACGTTCTTGCCTGACTGAGTACTGAGTAATTTATATCAATGATGCATTGTACACGGTCTTAAGCCACCTTCATTTAACAACTAACTTAATGTTTAATCAGGGTGTCACTCGATATAGCGAGGGTCAGGCAAAACTGCATTTAGAAGTACGAACCGGCTACCCGAGAATGTGTGTCTATGGTCACGACGTTAAATTAAAATTGTAACTACATACGTGATCTGCCTCCGAGATCATCTACATTGTCCTTTTATACGGATAGCAAAACGTTTTTTGTAGGATAGGGTGACAAACGAGCACACAGTCCACCTGACGGTACGTGGTTTCTGTGAGCCATAGACATCTATATCAATCCTCGATTACGAATCAAAATGCAGATGCATTGTCACCTGTGAGGACTAAGATCGAATGCCTCGTTTCCAATAAAAAGGCTCTTCGGTTCTCTACACTCACCATACGAACATAGCATACATAGCAGCATTAAGCTACTATTTTACGCTGGTATTCTGTGAGAGCGCGATCCTCCCCGGTGGAGCCGACCCATTCGTGCTACAACTATACTAATATAGCTGCAGCATGGCTCCACCACGTATGAATTCTATCTTAATCGTAAGAAGTGACAACGCATCTGAAACCTTCTTTATTTGATGTTGACTGCAGGTGTCCATGGACTGAAGGGTTTACATACCACCAGGTGGACTATAAGATCATTTGTCGCTTCTTTTTTTAGGATCTAAATAATAAAGTATTATTTAGATTTCTACGTTAGTTAGTAGTTACACCAGTAGCACTTTAATATCTCTTGTGCAGTTCAATTATTAAGAGACTCGTTGTGGTAGGAATAGCCTGGGACCACGTAATTTACCACGGAATTTCATAAACAGTTAAACCTTGTATATAAACGATGATAGTCTAAGTGAAAAGAGTTTTCGAGTTATGTCAAATTATACGAAACGGAAGAACAGACTTACGCTTACTGCCAATTTTATACGTTCATAACTCATGGATGAATAGGACGCAGAGACAGAAAGTATCATTCAAATTTAATATAAGGAATTAGTAATGAAAAGGGTTTACTGACTATTATATATACTGTTTATTCTTCGTTTCTGCTATGATTTTGCTAGGGCTTTAAAACTAAACGTAAGCCACTTGCTTATTTACGTTTATTGTGTTTAAAAATTAAGAGATTTTCGGTTTAGTTTTTGTTGAATGATTTATAATATTCTTTGTGTTAGCACAAGTTATAGTTTATAGTTACATTGCTTATTACGTTTTTGTAATATTTCTTGTTTTACAATCGCACTGAAATAGTTACTATCGCAGTAGTGTCCACTCTACAGCATTCCAACGGAGTTTGTAAATCAGCATATGCAAAGTGGTATAGCAATAAATCTAGCAGCTCTTGCTCGTTCTCGCATCATGTTACATCTTAATTTCAGTGCCGGCTCAACGGAGCCTGCCTGCGCGAGATATCGCCTTTTATCAAATACGCATTAAGTTAAAAATTAACTTACTGTGATAAAAGAATTTCGCCTCATAACGTGTTTATATGGTACATTTAAGTGTCTTAACGTGTTTTATATACTCTGGAAGTAAGTTTCGTTCTTGGAGGATGTTTAAATGTTGTTTGATTTTAGGTATCTAAGTACTTACAAGTACACAGTTTTTATTTCGAAACATGTGTAAAATAGAACTTATGCAAGAGATTATTATAATAATTAAATCAAAGATAACATAAAAAATTGATTATATCGCAGTTACAAATTACGTCTGTTGCTTTAGTTTTTAGTTACCCGCATCAATCTTAAGAACCCGAAACGTCGATGACAGTAGCAGTAAGGGGTTCTTGTTCTTGAGCTTGCTCGACTTCTACTTGCAGAGTGATTGCGACGAAAAGATAATCTTCGTTGTTGCTCATTGCGCTGGTTGTACTGTTGCTGGTAACAGGTGTGATGCTGGGAAGCTTTGAGCGCGGCGAATTCGAAGGACAACTTACCCAGTTTCTTCGAGAAGAAACTGGGCATCATTGGCCTTGGTTGAAATGCCTTCGATCATCGATATGTGTGAGCTACTGCTGTTTTCAATCATCTTGTCCGCCAGGAGTGCCAGTTCGTCGAGCTTCGTTTGCGCGCTGAATATTTCACTCACTAATAGTACCAATCGAACGTGTGGTTTATCCACATTAGCCGTAGCGTCGAATCAGAATTCTTGCAGGGATCTTCCTTCCCGGTGTTCGTAACTGGATCTTCCTTCTCGGTGTTCGTAACGGGATCTTCCTTCTCGGTGTTCGTAACGGGATCTTCCCTCTCGGTGTTCATAACGGGGTCACCACTGTAATAGTGGAGATATGAGGTCCACTATTAACTGACTCCGAGTGGTTTAGTGGCGGAGAAATAAAACAATTTTTTTGATGTGCAGGCGAATCCAAGCTTTGAGCGCTGACACTCTCGGCGTTGCGATGAACCTTGTGAAGCTAGCTGGCTTGCAGGATATGAAGACTGCGGACGATATCTGCTCGGGAGCGAATGGGTGGTGTACTTTATGACAATGATGAAGCTTGAAGTTTCCGAAGGTTGTTGTGTGCGTGTTCAGATCACGTCGAGATCACCACTGTGGCCGTGGATGGAAAAGGAGAGATCTCCCGCCGGGCAAAGTGTTCTGCCCGAGGAGCGGCCAACACTCCGTGTGATAATTCGGAGCTGTTCTATATATACTGTTTATGATTCGGAATTTTGATAACGCGATTTAGGCTGCGGTTCGTTACGCTTGTGGCGCGACGACAGCGCCGCCACGGTTTTATTGGCCATTTATTTGTAGAATTAGACCTTTAGTACATTATAAATATTTATTTAACTAGGTCGTAGAGGTAACAACCCATTTGTGTCCACCATCAAGTGAACTGCTATCTTATTTATCACAAGCTTGGTTATCTTGTTAAATGTTTTAAATAAATAACAGAAAGTATGTTTTATTGTTTTTCCTTGGTAATAGGCTTGCAAAACTACAATACAACCCTTATAGTACTTTTGCCAGTGTTAGCATAGGAAATAAACCTTTATCGTTTGTTAAAAAACTTCCCCACAATATATCGTTGCATCGTATTGTGGAGTGTTTCGTTTTATTTCAACGACAGCTTAAGCAAAAGACGATGACAGTATCTCAAGTTCGTAAGGTGCCTAAGTAGATAAAATAACTCCAGGTTTATATCGGTGCAATTGTTCCGTCATTTCCACTAATAGTTCATATGCATAGACAATACATAAAATTGAATCACTTTTACGCATAGAGCCGGCTTTAGCTATGGTGCAGAAACAATAACTTTAGTTTCAACTTGGAATCAACCTTAAAACAGATAAATACACATTATATTGGCGTGTTGATAGTGTCGTACCGCTAACAAAGTCGCGTGTCGGCACCTATTTTGATTCATTTTGTAACACGCCGAAAATCATTTACGCACTCAGCGGTATTAGAATAATATAAAGTGTAAATTCAAATTGCCAGGGACGTGCGGAACTATTTAAAGGCACGTGTATACGCGTGCCGCAATTTATGTTTGACCGCTACACCGTAGTTTTCGAAATAAGTCTTCACGCAATGGGTTAAGTATGACGTAAATTGGCTTTTCTGCTGATAAAAATGATATAAAAGGTAAGATTGGCTATTTGCTACCACAAATATTGCGGCATTAAAATAGCTAGCGAAATCCTTAGTCCAAGAAAAAAAAACAGCAAGTGGTAGTAATATCAAAGATACGCTCTTACCTCGGATTTTTCATTCGTATATCCTAGTGCAGTGCGGAACAACTATAAGTTAAGGCACTATATGTACCTACTACCTACTAGTATACTTAGGTATTTATTTAGGTCTTACTTGTAACCTCTGAACAACAAAGTTTTAAAACATGTGAGTTTGTGTGTCGGTAAGTGTCGTGAATTTTAAAATACGACTTTACTTTTGCTGTCATTTTTGTAGTTACAATAACTGACTGTACTACTCCTGCCTCCTTGTCCGAGTGGTTCGCGCTGCGAACTACGAAGCCAGGTGTCGTGGGTTAGAATCTCGTAAAGCGCAAATGTTTCTACAATGAGAATGAGCATTTGATTCCGAGCCATGGATATTTATATCTATACATAAGTGCAACTATCCGTTAATTCGTCGCCACATTACAAGGTATGCTTAGTTTGGGACTAGTTGATTGGTGTCGTAGTTTATTGTGTTTATGTATTTTCTTTTTTACTGTTCCGATTAACCACTCTACCAATGAATTTAGCGACTTAAATAGCACGATATATAATGATTGACGTTATTTTTTTAATTCTCATAGATTGCTTAACGCAGGTACCATGGCGTTGATTGATATTTGTTATAAAATAATAACTGGTTTAAGTTGCAATCAACTCAGGGCTTATATTAATTCACATCGATAGTACCTACTTTTAGGTACCTATACTTACTTTATTGTTCATTGTAGATGTCTGATTGCGATAAAAAAATGAAACTTTCTGGTGTACAGAATCCAAAAAGAAAGCTAAAAAAGGAAGTATCTCTGAAAAAGAATACAAATTCTATCGAAAAGTTTATTCTTCGATCCAGACCATCTTTGAACGAACACATGGAAACATATGAAAACCAAGATTATGTACAGCAGAACTGTATTAGTCGTAGAAGACGAAAAACTTTTTAGTGCTGAAGCATCCCCTAAGAATATACTTCGAGACGATATAATGAATGATATCGCGTTATGACCACAGGTGTTATCCGACAAACAGGAACATTTTAACGGAGCGTGGGCCAGCACAGATAAAAGAGAATATCTATCCTTCGAGTAGTTTAAAAAGATCTTTTTCAAATTCTTAGTATACTACAGAGATGTTAAATGATGAAACCGTTTTAAGAAACTGGCTAGTTTACTCTAAATCAACTGAGAATCAGTTTATTTGTTTTATTGATAATGTGCTTCCAGAACACATTGCCCTTATTTGAAAATCTGATGTAGACTTAATTCAATTTTTGTTAAATTGACATACAAGATATGCGTGATGAAGGTCACGAAAAAGGTGCGAAAATGAAAAGGAAAATTGTCGGTCTACAAAAAACAAATTTTATGCCATAAACCGCGCGCACTTTATATACCTTGTGCGGCCTGAACAGCCTGAATTTGGTAGTGAGTGACGCCGCTAAAACTTTATTAGAAATTGTCGATTTCATTTCAATTGTACAAGAAATTTACGTATTTTATGCTGCGTCAGTAGAACTTTGATATATACTTGCTAAAGAAGTGCCAACTTGAAGTCTAAAATCACTTTTAAATACTTGAAAGAAGAGCCGGGTTGAAGTAATAAAAGCTCTACGGTTTAATCTGAGAAAGTGTATGATGTTTTGTTTACCATATATTTCGTTAGAAGACAATTTTTGGAGTCAAGACATATGGCAAACTCACTACTGGCAAAAGTTAAGTCGTTTAAATTAATTTGCCCTCTGCTTATTTGGTTTGAAATTTTAAGCTAGACAAATTTCGCAAGGCACTTCAAAAATCAGACGACATATTGTCAGAAGCAGTGAAAAATGTTTTATGATGCAAAAATAAGTTTGCCTAAAGTCCTTAATGAGTCCGCTTTTGGGGCGTTCCTTTACAGCGGGAAAACAGTAACGATAAAAGTCGAGGCAACAGCAGAATTTTCCACACCTGCCCACCCACGCGCTCGTTAAAGGTTTTTTAATTATAAGGCGGAAGGCGAACCGATAAAAGACGCAAAACTAAATTTTATAGTAAATTTTTGCTACTATTTATTAGATACCGCAATTACTAAGTCCTTTGAATCAAAATAATGTAATTTTCTCATTTCTTCGAAAATTGAAATACTGTAAGTATTTGAACCTAGATAGAGACAAAAAAGTACATTGTTACAATTTAGAAAATTTACTGTGCCATGCTGGCTCTTCAAATCTGGAGAAGTTCAAGCTCTTTCATGAAATTGAATTATTACCGATGTGTATTAATGATTCCACTACGCCTTTGGATATTTTAAATTACTTGTTTATAAATAAATTAATTTCAGTGTTTCCAAATTTGTCCACACACATAATTTATCGGATCCTAACAGAAATACTTTAATTGAAAATTTCAATCATATTTCTCCGGGAATAAAAACTGTCAATGCGGAATCCCTATAGGTACCTGCTCGGTGCTCCGTTATTTCTCGATAGTATTAAACC
>DWHP01002495.1:0-14407 GCA_018247895.1 Parnassius honrathi
TCCCGATACCATCCACACCATCTGGATGCTTAGCGGTCCACCACTGTACGTTTCACTAGGAGTTTTCTTCCGCGTACTATCTCTCTGGGGAATAGTTTACCACCGGCGATTTTTCCGGACTGATACAATCTGCGGACCTTCAAGAAAAGAGCTTACTCCTTTCTAAAGGGCCGGAAACGCACCTGCAATTCCTCTGGTGTTGCGGATGTTCATGGACGGCGGTAGTCACTTAACATCAGGTAAACCGTATGCTCGTTTGCCTCCTCTTCTATAAAAAAGCAGCTAATAGTTTTGAAGAAAAGTGATTTTTCTAGATTATTTAAACGTATACTTACTAATAAATATACTTTTATACTGCCTTACCACCTATGTAGTATATTGTGGTTGTACCATGAAGTATATATACATATTTACAATACATTTATATTGAGGTAATTAGGTAAAAATAATGATCAAAAGAACCTTTTTAATTTCATGGTTTCTAACAGTGTTTGTTTTCCTAATATCTTTCATTATAACAACATTGTTTATTTATTCTTTAACGATTTTGATATTGCGTGTTACAACTAAAGTAATAAAAATAATAATTATTATTTATAATGACCTAATCATACGGTAATTCTAATATGGCGCAAATGTTAGCATCAGGACGATCAATAATAATTCACTTAACACGTAATAACCTGCGGAAATTTACCATTCATCATTAATTTTCTGCATATGTCTGCATATGTTCTGCATATGTTTTCTGCATATGTATGCAATCTGTTAGGGAGGCCTATGTTCAGTAACTTTAATGTACTTAAGTAAGCTGTAACGGTAACGACGTCCCGATAAAAATTATAATTAAAATATTATATCAATACAATAGATACCTTAGGTATAGGTATATAAGGAATAAGTATAGGTGTTTACGCTCGATCCACGCTAGTCTCGAGCGGGGAACCGGTTTGATGGCGGGTGGCGCGGGGAGAGTTTCGCCCGCGCCGGCGCGCTGCTAGCAGTCTGGTCAGTCGATCTAAATTAGCTCGCGCCTGCGCGCTGCCAGTAGTCTGTTTGAAGCGGCGCCCGCGCGACCGCCGCGTCGAGGAGTTAAATTGAAATCGTTATCACGCACGCGGCCTTTGTGTTATCTAATTCGTTAATATACGTGCCAACGAGGCTTTTCTGGAGGTTGAATGATTAATTTAACTTCACTTGCTATTAATTTGTGTCGACTAGTTGCTTATGCAGCATTTTGATATTGCACTAAATAATTTGAGTGAGTCTGGAACAATCTCTTGTGCACGACGACTCTGTCGGTAAAATTGTTAGTTCGCGAGCTACCATTTTAATATAGTACGAAGTGATTTTTCTTTGTTGATTGAACGCTAAACTTTGTGATTCGAGAGGAGATCGCGTTCTCTTCGATTATAGTTTTGTGCTAAGTGACGTTATACTGGAGTTTGGATAACGGAAGCGGCGCCCGGAAGTGAGTGCATCCTTTGAAGCAGGGCAACGATAGTGGGTGTCGCCGCTTACCTCGGTGAAGTCAGATCATATGAAACACTTTCTTACACTACACACAATACCTTTACTTAACTCTGACGTCGCCTTGTGATCGATCCTACTCCGGAACTGGGTAAGTTTTGTTTGCTTGCTAGCAATATGTATAATAATTCTCCATGGGCCATTTAGGTATCTCCTCTCGGGTTGCTCGTCGAGCTGGTTACTCATGGGCCCTAACCTAGTCGATTTTTGTCGGGGCAACTGAGGGCCGTAATAGATCGTATACCTCGTTTCCTCAGTAACGGTCTTAAATTAGTTCTAATTTTCTTAGCACACGAATGGTGCTAGGAGTTAATCGCTTTATTCTATAATATTTCTTTATATTTAACTTCAAAACTTCGTGAATGTGATAGGCATTTGTTTCAGCAGTGAATCCTGTGATGAGCGATGAACGATGAAGCAAACCGTGCGTAGTATCTATCCTCTTATTAGTCTGTGAGCAAACCGTTTGGTTCGAATGCGATTTCGTTAATTAACACAAAATGATAACGTGTGTTTTTTATTTCAGAATTCCAAGAATGTTAAGTAAGAAGTACCTAGTCCGCCAACAGTTGACAGGGCAGCGAGGTTTAAAAACCCAATTAGGAATGAGGGAAGACCTTGACTCGACTTCACCAGCGTAGCAATAAGATGTATATAATATATACATTTTACAGCTACATACAAGGTGTTGGCTATTTATTCTGTGGTGTTAGTTACTTATTTGTACACGCTTTATATTAGCTTGACCTTTAATATTATTTTGTAATTTAGTGTTCATCCGTTTTTAGACGTCTGAATCGCAGACTTAGATAATAACAAAATAATCTTATGACTGATCTACTACCATACTCAGTAGGATCATCACAGTTCATGATCAATGTGTGTTGTTTAACTTTTCTTTAATTACAATGCTCCAATATTATTTTTAAAAGGTTAGAAATAAAAAAGGAAAAATATTTTTGTACTGATAATTGCGCACATTATATATTTTTACATAGGTATAATATTACACATTATATATTTTTACATTGGTATTAGTCATATTTTTATGTACTCGTAAATGTTAAGTATTCAACAAGAAAATGCGATGATTGACGGTTATTCGAAGATAAATCATATTACATGTAACATGCGACGTATATTTCTTATTACTGTAATCTTATATATATTCTAAAATTGCATTGCAGTGAGGCGTAAAATAACAAGGTGCCTAAGTACATTTCTACAAAATGACGAACGATAAATGTAATTTAATATAATCCTATTTTATGATATCAGCATTGATTTTTATAAAATGCAATTTTAGTGGTACGGTTTTTTCTTCTTCGTTTTTTTTGACAAGAAGTCCGTTTGGGTTGTTATATTATGTACTAACACATTTCTGTCGTTATGTAACTTTACACTTGCAGAAGTACATACTTGAGTTTGAAGAAAGAGCGAGCCAATTTAATTACAAACAATGAGACGTTACTTCTTAGGCCTTAAGGGCGACACGACATCCACCCTTGCAGTCTTCTTTGCTTGATGTTGGCTGCAGGTTACAGATTACGATGCTGACAAAGATCTAACTTTCAACCCAATCTGAACAAAAATTACCTTTTTTTACAAAAGCATGATACTGACTTTACAACAATCAGATAAACGTTAATCTTATGATAAAACACTAGCTAAATTAAAGGTCACTGTTATATGAATCAAATAGTTCAATTGTTTCACTTTTACATTCAGCCTGGTTATAATTTACTTAATGGATAACTTTAATCTGATGATTGAAAAATCAGGTCTAAGTATTTTTTTGTAAAAAAAATTAGGGTACAAACTACCGGGCATATTACGACACACCATATAAAGTGGTAGAATGTAAATGGGCCATTATACACAATTTAAGATCATACTTTATTGTACACATACATTCTGGCAAATAAATGAATTTGAATTTGAATTTGTTTGTTAGCGGTGCGGTACCTAGAATACTCCCGTTAGGCTACCATTCCGGTAGCACTTCTTGTTCTCCGATCGCGCCGGGCCGAAAAATATTTCTTTTTTTGGTTTTGTTAGTGGGTAGAACGTCCACGCCTTTTAGACTGTGCAAGCAGAAGTGTTGTTTGGTGTTAGGTACCTACGCGTCAGATATTATAATAGATTAGAGTAATTATAATAGATTAAACTGCGGAAGGGTCAGTAGCCCGGGCGAGGCATCTTTGTTGACCGACGGTAGTGTGTACTTGCCGTGTAGTGTAATTGGAAAAGTTATTGACATCTTTATTTGTAACTGTTAATTATTGCTTATCTAAATTAAGTATTATTTTTTTATCTCTTTGTTAAGGCAAGAAATGGGCCTTTGATATAGCATCCGATACGCGTGCTTAGCGCGTTCACCCGACGGTATCGAGTTGAGGTAAACACCACCGCAGGGGAGGTCGGCCGTAGACCGCTTCCCGAAGCCGGTGCTGCGAGAGCTGTCTGTCGTGAGCCGGGCGGCTGAGCGGCGTGGTGTGCACACCACGCCGCGGCCTAGTCTTTTACGATGTAATACCCATAGTTACACCGCGGTCCGTCGCGAGCCACCTAAAGTGTTATCTTAATTTGCTTTTCGTGATAACTAGGCCAGATCACATAATTGTTGTTGTAACTGTTTGAGTATGGTTTGTATTGATTTATATATGTATAACTCAATTATTGTTTGCAACCGTTATAGGGTTGGGCGGGGTTGGTATATTATATAGACTTGCAGGCCTAAAGTTTGAGTTAATTGTGCGTGCCATTTTGAGGTTACTATTGAATATGTGGGTTTAGCTTAGACCGCCTCGAATTTAGTTGTCTGTTTTGAACGTGTTACGTGGCAAGAGGCCTAATTTGAGTTTGGAGTGATTAATGGAACTTTTATGCCGTTAATCGCATCGACGAGTTGTTAGTGCGTCGTTTGATAGCGTAATAAGACTTTGACTTTGGCGGGAGAACGCTGAACCTTGAGCCTCGAGAATAGACCGCGTCCGTTCTCGTGTTTATAGTTTTGTGCTAAGTGAACTTGAGACCTTGAACATTGACCAACCGTCCTTAAGTTGTGCCGCGTGTCATTTGTTTTAACATCGATTAACGCTGATTTGGTTGAAATTGAAGTTAACTTACATAGTGAAAATAAAAGCAGAAGCTTTCAATTGGTGAACGCCCCCCTGGAGGGATCACTCATGGGCACTGATCCCGTCGACCCTTGTTGGGGCAACTAAGGGCGTGTACAAACTGTGTTCATCTTGAGGTATTAATCAGGAAGTTACATCATTATGGTGTCAAGAAGATTTAGGATAAAGGTGGAGCAGACCGTGAATTGTGGCATTCCTTGGGGGAAGTTTATATTCAGCAGTGAATTTATAAAATGTTCTAATAATGATAATAATGATGCTGCTTTCTCGATAATAAGTATTAGGCGTCACTCGTGAACATCTTCAACGCCAGATGAATCGTAGATGCGATGCCTGTTTTTAAGAAAAGAGTTTATGAACGATTACTCTTTTAAACTCATAGCAGACAGCATTTATAGTGGGTATTGCAAAAAATAAACTAAATAACGCGAGTAGCGTGTGTTCAGCAGTGGAGTTTTATAGACTGATGATAGCAAACACACCAACATTTCAATACGTAGTTCTTATAAGTATAAAGCCATGCAGCAAGAATAGGTTGTAGCACGAATAAATTAAAATTTGTATGAGACCAATATATAATAAGTACACTTCCTTTGGAAAAAAGCTGTTCTTTAATCAATCTTAGTTTTGTATTAATTACAGTCTGATTTAGCTGTCATCTTTTTTTTTTGTTACTTGATACTATGTCAGCAATAGTGTTCGAATAAAGCAGCGACAGAAGGCAAGTCGTTTGACACACTATTACCTGTCTTAGAAGCTGCAAACAATTATTTAGTAATAAGTTAAACTGCCAAATGTAGTGTATTTAATATTTAACGCCCAAAGGGTAATTATTTAAAGTTTATTCAAAGTCAATTAAGGAAAGCTCGCAGAACTTTGAATTTGGCATATTATTAATGACTTCGATAAAATGTGTTCTATTTCATTTATAACTGACCAAACCAAATTTCGGAACAAAATTTACTGTTTGTTGTTGCTACAAATTATTACATGCTGTTAATCGTTCTTAAGAACTTTTTTATAAAACAGACGTGAGAAGTGAAGTTACAGTTCCACCTGATGGTAAGTGGAAGCTGTAGCTCATAGAGACTTGTTTACTACCCTCGATTAAAAACCAAAATTTGGGTGCGCTGTCACCCCCTGAGGGATAGGATGGAAAGCCCCGTCTTTAGTAAAAAGGATCTCTGGTCCCATACTTAACATAGCAGCAGCATCTGGCCGTTGCTTTACACTAGTAATCGGGAAAGCAGTGGTCCCTCTCTATTCTAGCTGACCCATTCGTGCTACAAGTATAATTAAGCTTCAGAATGGCTCTACCATGTATAAAAAGATATCTATTGATACAGTTCTTGCAACTATAGTCTGTATTGGATGACGATTAATAACGATGCGGGTCGGAACTTGGACAGGGCACTTTGTATGTATTGTTAACATATGTACGGACCTGACAAGACAAGTGTGTGAAAATATAATTTATTGAGGTAAGATTGATGAAATAGAAGAGCAATATAACACTCACACTACTGTGTATTGTGTATGGAATACAAATAATTGTTCCGGGTCTAGTTGTTCATCCTTGGGCTAGTGACGTTGGTTAAGTGCCACCATGATAGATGGAAAAAGCCTAATGTGGGAGTTTTATAACGCAATATAAATAAGGCAAATAGGAATCCAAAACCTAAATCCCATCGAATTGGTAAAAAGCAGCATTATTCATGTCCTCCACATTTAAATGCTTAAGCTTACGAATCATCATTTTTCCACTTGCCGCACCGCTCCCGAGCGGTCGTGTTAAGCAGTCAACGCTCCCGTCCCCGTACGGCAGCACCCCTCTCACTCGTAGGCCTCCGCTCTTCCGCTCGCACCAGCCGAGCTGTCGCCGTCGGTGAGTCACTGCTTTCTAAGTACCGTTCAGCCCCCTCGCTTCGATGGGGAGGTCTGAGCGATTATCTTGCTTTGCATTGTTATTGTTATTTTTATTGTTTCTTGTTACTGTTTTTTTTGTTAATATTTTGTTACTGTTTCTTGGAATAGGCGTTATTTGTTCTTTTGAGAACAAGCCCTTGATCTTCTCAGAACAAAGGGACCCCAATTTCTTGGAATAAACGTCAGCACCCTCCCTGTTCAACATATCCACTCCGAACATTACCCAAGTTAAGGCCGCTATCAACCTACTAAACCATGTCTTAGGTTTGTTCATTACTATCGACGACACTTCTCTCGCCGATCAAATTGCCTTCCTTCCCCGTCAGGCATATTTCCGCCCGGCCCCCGTTGCGTTCTGCTCTTTGGACTCCACAGTTGACTCCGACCATATGGAGTATTCTCAAACCACGTCCGTATCTTCGTTCCCCCGTAAGAGGTCCGCACAAACGACCATCACTTCATCCAGTAGCTACTCCTCGGATACCGACGGAACAGTCATGGATGCAACTACCTTCACGGAAGTGAAGTACAAGCGCGGTCCGAAACGCGCTGTGTCTTCTATCACACCTCCCGTCCCGGCAGCCTCTGTTGCCGCCCGCGCCTCCGCAGCTCCCAACGCTGTCCGCGTCCCCCCAAGCCTCACGGCCTCCGCCGCTGCCGCAAAGAGACATGCCCTGCCCCCTGTCTTCCTCAGGGATAAGATGCAGTTCACCAGATTTTCTAAAGCCCGCTACCTCGGTGAGTCAATCAAAATCATTCCGCAGTCTATCGAAGACTTTCGGAACATCATAAAGCTCTTCATGGCCGAACGTGTGTCCTATCTCACGTACGCTCCCCTCCCTCCCTGAAGAACGCAAAGTCAGAGCTATCCTCCGCCGCGGAGTTCCTTTTGAACTCGCCAACGAGGAGATCCTGGAGAACCTTAACTCCCAGGGCTTCCCAGTCGAGGCTGTGCACAAGATACATAGCAGTAGGGGCAAGAGGTTCCCGCTTGCCCTTCTCATTCTGTCCAACGTGCCGGAGGCAAGAGACATATTCCGACAGGTACACACCGTGTGTGCGAATAAAGGTCGAAGCTACCCACGGGCACGTTTATTCGGCGCAGTTCCACCGCCGCTAACTTTTCGGGCATGCGGCGGCAACTGCTCAGCCCCACCCAGGTGCGTTAAGTGCCTAGACCCGCACAGCTCGAAAGAGTGCCCTCGACCCCGTGATGCCGAATACCTACACACTTGCTTCCTTTGCGGACAGACTGGCCATACAGCCAACTTCAGAGATTGCCCTTGCGCTTCTCGCCTCAATCTCAGCAACAAAACTGCCAAACTAGCACCACCACCGGTCAATGACCGTACATTCCCGGCTCTCCCATCCAAAATGCCCCTTTAGGCCAACTCTCTGTCACCTCAGGGCCCACATCAGCCTCCTCAGGGTCCCTATAGGCCTCCTCAGCTTCGCCTACCAGGGGTCCTTCACCAGGCAAAATTCTCATATACCGATGACGTGGATTATCCGCAACATCGACGTAAGAGAGATCGCCATTCTAGCACGCAAATTGCGCGCTGCTCACTCCCCGCAGGACCGTCTCTGTGCTCTTATCGAGCACCACAATCTTCTGAATTTAATATAAATTAGTCATCTCATTCGCCTTAGTAAGACACAGCTCTCAGCAGCTACTAACCCGCCTGAATTTTCTTCCTCGCACGACTACTTAGTGTAATCGCTTATCACCGGCGATTATTCGAACCAATACGACTTGAGGGTTTTAAAGTAACAAGATTAATCCCTCTTAAAAAGTCCGGCAACGCACCAGCAACCACCATGGTGTTGCAGTTGTTAATGGGCGGCGGTCGATCCTTACCATCAGGGGAGCCGTATACTCGCTTGCCCCATCTCCTATAAAAAAATGCTGATTTTTCAGGAAAACACCGCCAAGCACGTGATAACATTGGGTAAATCAATAAAACATTTAAAAGTATTACTTCATTACTTCAATGAAATGAGGTTACCTAAAGTCAAAATAAATAAACACTGAGTAAGCATTTTTATTCATTAAAGAGTTTTAAATAAGTATGCTTACACAACGAGCAGCTATTTATTATAATGTACTCTGTGACAACGAGGTTTCCCGACCGTTATGACCTCTACAAACAATCAAAGAGTGCTGCGTTTGAGTTTAGAACATTGCAAAACAAATAAGGTGTACAATGTATTCAGAGGATTTATTTAGAGGTTTGTAACGGTCGGATAGCATAGACTAGCATTATCGTGGTCATAGTATAAAAGTTATTTTCATATTTTTTGCGATTACGTTTTTAATTTTGTTTTAAACTTTAGAGAGATATTTAAGTAATATTTCCCGAGTAGTTGCGTTTTTAATTTTTTAATTTTGTTTTAAAATGCTGAGAGATAAATGAGTATTCTCTCCCGAAGAATTACGTTTTTAATTTGGTTTTAAACTGCAGGGAAATAAATGAGTATTTTCTTCCGAGGAATTACGTTTTTAATTTTGGTTTTAAACTGTAGACAGATAAATGAGTATTCTCTCCCGAGGAATGGCAATGAGTTTAAGTAGAAGTAGACGAAAAAAATGATAAAAATAGAAGTAAGTTATTTTTAATGAAACAAGTTTATACTACACGGATATTGAGACGTCGAACACCTCAGAAACCCCTTCTTTCCCCTCTCTAGTAACCATAGATGTAAGGAGCGCAATGAAATCTGTACTAACTAAAGTGTTCACGTAAACATAAGAAATCATTAACAGTAATAATAATGAAGTGATTATTGTTAGGTTTAGGTTTTCTAAACTTATTTCATTATAAAAATTATATTAATGAAATTGGCGCGGCAATATTTTCATTTTGCTATTTGTCACAAACGCGAAAACGACAGTTTGCGACAGTTTCTAAAGATTTATCGCTGACATGGAAACATCGAAATGTTTATAGACGTTGAATGTAGAAAAAATTGACTTTTCTTAGATGTGTCATAAAATAAACGTGATTTTTTTTCATATAATAAATCAAATTAACGCAGATGAAATGCCTTGTTTCCAGTAAAAAAAGGTCTCCAGTTCTCCACCACTCACCGTACGAAATATACTATTTCGCTTTTGTATTCTGTAAAAGCTGTTCCCCGTCGAGCCAGCAATACGTGCTACAACCATAATTTAGCTGTAGCTTACCTATACCACGTAAAACTGATATACAATTACGATTTATGACAATAACAAAACGTAACTTTATTTAAAAAAATTTAAACAAATTGAAAAAATTTCTTTACACTTCGCTTGAGCACCAACTTAAGAATGTATTATCTTATTTTTTTCGGTTTTTTCGGTTCGGTATGATTGGAATTTGTCACAATTAAAATTATTTTTTTTCTTTATCAAGCAACAATGGTTTTTAAAAAGATTGCCTGCACTTTACTCTTCTGAGACATTGGATTGGTAAGTACTGCAACTCTTTAGAAGTTTTCTTCTCTCTACACGTTATCACTCGTCATCGCTTTATGACCTTTGGCACTTTTCCAAACTTGGAATGCACTTTTGAATAAGCTGCAGGGAATGACAGATTTTTTATTATTAAATAATACAGCATAAAAAGGCTTTTAAGTTATGCAGTATTGTAAAAATCCGCTGCAGAACATAGACCTTGCTCATATAACGTCTCATGTTTACCGTAGTAGCCACGCTTGGTAGCCAGGTTGGCAACTGTTATTTTTTTCTAATTTTAGTTGTTATTAGGAAGACGCTGCTTCCCATCTCTTGATCTTTCCTGACCTTGATAGGCTCTAATGGTAACGTTAACAGATACTTTTAAATAATACTAGTTTTTAGGTATTTTATCGCGTATATTAACTTTTTCAATTTACAACATTGTCACGGGGAGACTAGTCCCCCCCCCGTGACCGTGGATGCTGTAAAGTGCTCGAAACGTCGATAATATAAAAAAGTCAATATACGTGTAGAGTAAAAATCTGTAAAAAATAGTATTACTTAAATGTGTAGTGTTTGCGTAAATATAATAAATCATTATGTATACAGATGCGTTGAAACCACTGAGGACTAAAATACTGTCTCTCTATATCATTAAAAATACAACGAAAAGGACAATAATAATTTATATAAATTATCCACCCTAACAGAAGGAAAATAAAAATCACTTCCATTTGTATGACATAATTAACTCCCCACATATTAAAAATCTCATCCTCTTTAAGAAAGAACACGCTTTGGTTGTTACAATGTTTTGTTTTATGTTAATTTATTTTGTATCACAGCCTTTGTTTTTGTGAATTAAATGTGCATTATACATTAACACTCTTTTGTGGCGTCGTTAATTAAACGTGACAAAGGATTTCAGACATTTATGAATTCGTATCCAAGATTAAAGTTGTTGTAAATCAACATACTCGTATATTTAAAGCATAAAGATAAACATTTAATATATAACCATAGTTTAAAATTTGATATTTACAATATTAATATTGAAATGAATACAATACTAAAGTAATTACTAAGCCATTTACAAGTTTCCACGTTTAGAATTCAAAGATAAAACAGATGACAGTTTCTTCAAAAATGATTACAAATTGCTGAAGCAATTAATCAAGTAAGCTAGGTTATCAAAAGTTTTCGGTTATCTTTTGGACGATTCCTATTGAAATTCAAATCTTTATTATTAATGAAATATTAACAAAAGTCGTTCAATTTTTTAATACGTTGACACCATTATATTCAAGAGAAAGTGATTAATAAAATTAGTTAATGTCCACACCGAATTTCAACATCAATGGCGAGATGTTAATACCATATTCTTTCCAGTCCAGTAGCTTGAAAACGTCTTCCAATGCAGCAGGGAAGAGTTTCGGGTAATATAACGTCACCCTGTCTTACACCCCTCTTCAGTTGGATAGGTTTCGTACTCTGGTTCTGTAGTCGGATAGCCATCGTAGCCCTACTGTACAAACACTTCAATATTTCGACATATCGACATCCAACTTGGCACTGCTGAAGGGACTGTAGCACCGCCCAAATTTTGACGGAATCAAAGGCTTTTTCATAGTCCACATACGCAAGGTAAAGTGGCAGATTGTACTCTTCGGACTTTTGTACAATCTGCCGCAGGGTATGTATGTAGTCTATGGTACTGAAGCCTTTTCGAAAACCGGCTTGTTCGGGAGGCCGGAAGTCGTAAAGTCTGCGTAAGAGGTGATTCGTAATGATTCTCGAGAACAGCATTCAGTGTCCCGGAAACGAAGCTGCTACACTCGATCTTCAGCTTTGGAAGTTGGCACTTTCTGGCAGACAGATCTCTGGCAAAGACTTTGGAGCCCAGGTTGTATGTTACGCGTATGCGTTTACGACCACTTCACAGCCTTTACTGAAGCCTGTACTATGAAATAGAGTAAACTGAAAATTAAGACAGAAGACACGTAGAACACGTAGATGATCCGGCAAGTGTTTGCGTTATGCTTCTGACGTATATAATGAAGGATTTTTATATTCATTGCGTGCATATCGGAGTTTCATTTATCTTTTATAGTTGCGTATCAACCCTATTCATTAATTTAATTATTTAACGGGACGAACCGCTTATGACGGACGAATGGAAACGGAAACTTTTTATTCAATCTAGATTATAACAATACTTATTGAAAGTCACTTTTTTCATTTACCACTGGTTCTCCAAAAAAACCTCTGTCCTGGGAAGAATCAGCAAGAAACCCAGCGGACTTTTTTTTCCAATAATAGCTTACAGTCATGTTTACAACTAACAACACACGACAAATTAGAAATAGCTTGGTAGCGGTCACCCTCCCCAGGGGTTATTATTGTCCATAAATTCCTTAATATTATAATAACCCTTTTTATACAAAATTAGTTTAGTAACATTTTTGAACTTTGTGTATGACAAATTTTGTATATTTGAATGAATGAATTACGGACTCGGTGGAGTCGAGTAACTGGTTCTACTAGCTTGTGTCTGTTCCTAGTATTTACAGAATGAATATTACTTATTTTTGCAAAGCTATTTTTATTTTTGCGTACGTACATTACATTTTCATAAATGAATTGAGAGGCCAGAATTGACATATTAACTTCCTTAAAATTTTCTCTGAGTTGCTCTTTTGGTTTTAAATTATATATTGCTCTAATGGCCCTCCTCTGTAAAATAAATATAATTTTAGTGTCAGTTGCGTGTCCCCATAGCAAAATACCATACTACATAATGCCTTGGAAATAACCAAAGTAAACTATTCTATCTGTTTCAACACTGGTAAGAGTTCTAATCTTTTTTGCAGCATATGCTGCAAGACTAAGTCTGCCAGCTAGTTTTGATATATGGGGAGCCATTGAAGCTTTGCGTCTAGTGTGATTCCAAGAAAAATGGTAGTATCAATAAGACTCAGTTCCTCCCCATTTAAAATTACATTAGAATTAACATGTTTGACATTTAGGAGTTACGAATTTCATATATTTAGTTTTAGTTCCATTTAAATGCAAATTATTAACATTAAACCAATTGATTACCATAGCTATAGTATTATTTACTTTGTCGTAATTTAATAACTGTCGTTTTAATTTGAAAATTAATGAATGAATCGCTTTTGTGTATAATCGCACGCAAGTACATATAATACACAATTAATCCGTCTCTTCTACGCACGATTGATTTCTAGATCTCGTCAACAGTACCACTTACCGAGTCAAATTGTAAGTCTAAACCATGCAAGGACCCACTCGAATACTCACAAAAAATTTCATCAAAATCGGTGGAGCCACTTTCGAGTTTTAGCGAGACTAAGGCTTGGCAACTGATTTTTGTAGGTTTTTTATTAAGAGCGCTCAAAGGAGATGAACGAAATGTGTGCTTGACATCATTCCGAACAGTTATGCAAAAATATGCAGGTAAAAAACGATAAATTATAAGCATAATTAAATGGTTTTTATTTCTGTAGTCCTTGGGACAATCATAAAAACATTTTAAACAGAAAAACAATAGCTAATGCTTTTACTGTAGTAAGAACGAAACTGTCTTAACATTTTTAATTAAAAATTTTAGCTTAAACGCAAGTCATTTAAACCATGTCTTCATTTTATTCAGGATCTTCGTTTTTACGGATTTTTTCTTCACAATATACTGATGCATCACCATGTGAAGTTTTTGGAAGTTTTTAGTGACACCTCAACGAACGGACAGTCGATAACGACAGCCACTCAAGTTCATAAGACGCCTAAGCGATCAAAATAACTTGAGGTTTACTTCGTCGTTTTCTCTAACAGTGCACGTGCACAGACACTTAATACACAAAATCATCACTTTCATCATAATCCATTTCAAGTCAATATTGTAACAATAAAACAGGACTTCAAGGAGAATTCGTCGATCGTCAAGTTCCCACCTAAACCACCACGTTTTATGTACGTGCCAATATTTTTCTGTATTTTGTTTATGGTAGATAATGAACGCTATTTTTATAATAAAGTAGCCTTCATTACTAAAATAATCATAATGTTAAAACACGAGGCGAATCTGTAGAGATTAATATTGAATAAAAGAAATATATTTAGAAAAACAATTGAATTGGCTATATTTTTAAAGTAAAAAAAAATTGAATATTATCTAACATGATAGAATAGGCCGTATGGTCATTGATCATTACCTGTTCCGAAGGAGACTTAACTTGGTATTTTCAAGTTTCAACTTATCATGCGCATTTGGCATTGTGGCTGTGTTTGTAATGTCGTGTTTTTACTTTCGTGGATTTAGTTAATTTAACCGTAGGTTTTGCTCTTGGATTACAGG